>APFE031639005.1:0-15101 GCA_000404065.3 Pinus taeda | reverse complement strand
TTCATGGTCTAGGTCATTCTTAAACAAAAAACAATCTTCAAGATTATCAAACATGACAGCCTTATCATCTTTGTGAAAGAAAATATTATCTGTTTGCTGATCTATAAAACTGATTACAATACCGTCATCATTTTCAAAAGAGGAAGAGATTTCACCAACACTTTCTTGACCATGTGTGCACTGTGAATCTGCTTTAGCTGGGGCTGTAACATGACCTTCCAAGAGTTGATCTATTTCATCTTCAGACAAGGGAGATAATGCTTTTTGTTTTCTTTTGCTCAGACAGTAAATGTCTTCATATGACATGGCAATCAAATTATCATTTACCACTGAGTTATCAAAAGAAGATTTCTCACTTACCTGAACAAAGACCCCATCTTGTTGTCCATGAAATGACCAGATTACCTCCTCACGAAGGCTTTGGTCAATAACTTTGTCTTCTTCATTCCAGATGATCTCAACAATAGAGCTCTCCTTCATGGGATTCAGAACAAGGTTGTCTTCATCATCACGATCTGAATCTAGATTTGGAATGGCTGACTTGACTTTATCACATTCTGAAATTGAAACTTGACTTTCATGCATGTTGTCTTCTTCTATGGACAGATCTGGAATAAAACCTTCTCCTTCATCATCTTCCACTGTACTTAGATCTTGATCCTACTGCAAATTTTTCTGATCATCTTGATAGGTATCCTCTAGGTTTTCTTTATACTATTGAAATGGATTTTCATATAGGGCTTTCATGATCTCATCATCCATGAAATTATCATCTTCATAATATTTCTCAAGGCTTTCAATAAAATTAGAAGCATGTTTGCAACAGTCATGAACTAATTTTAATGATGGGTAAGATACTTGATATCTTTCAATGAACAGAGCATGAAAATCATTTAAACAGTAAATACAGGCCAGCAGAAAATTTTCATACCAAGATTGGGCTTCACCTTCGAGAGTGGCTAGAAATATCTTCATCAAGCAATCTTCAGGAAAATCCACTTTCAACTTGTGAATATGCATATGAAATCTAACCAAATGTAAAGCAACATCTTTCTTACCATCATTGTTAAATGTAGGGAGATTCCTTGACCAATCTACCTTGGGCATCTTATTCGGAAAACCTAGAATGTGATCTCGGCTCATGGGAGCGTATCTTCTCATGATTTGGTCCATCTTGAAAATCTCACGGCTACTGATCTCCCTACAGTGAAGTCACCATGAAGCATTGATTTCTGGATTTTTCAGTGAACGGAGTTGCCAGGTGAATGTTTTCAGCCTTCTGATGTCTGACAGTTATTCACCATCAACCATCAGATCTGAAATTGATACACGTACTAGGGCAATTATAAGTTAAGTGTTACAATTACAAGCTACACCGAAGATCGACTGGAGTAGCGTTTATCTACTATGCACTCGTAGAGCAATGTGCAGTTCGAAGGCTACCTGGCGTGACTTCAGACTCCGTCTGTAGCTATAAACCAAATAACACTAACAAGCAAACCAGTTCTTCCCCAGTATGGTCGCCACTATGTTAGCGCTCAAATCTACCTTAGGCTGAAATAAGGTAAAACTCGAGGCTACATCAAACCATGCTCAACGTCGTAGCTAGCCCTACGAGGACAGGAGAGGGCTCTCCTCGAGTCAATCTCGGCAAAAGGTAATCAATGAGGCTCGAGATGACTAAATTGATGACTAATTTTAGGCTAGGTATGAAGTACAAGGACTTTGAAATTGGTTTTTTGAAGTTTTGTTGAATTCAAGGGAAAGACAATTTTGGGTGTGGGGATGTGGCACAGTTTTTGCAGAGGTCTACTTGGGGCAAGATAGGCGATTGTTTTGATGCCTTTAAAGTGATTGAATGAATAGATCTGACTGGTGAGAGGTTAAGGAGAGCAAGAAACATTCAAAGATTCTCCCTAAACAGATGAAAACATGGAAAATTAAACAAATTTAAAGGCAGAGCATAGCAAATTTATGGATCTACCTAACACTTCATCAACAAGATTAAAGAAGGAAAGCGGTACCACAAATAAACAACTTACAATTACTGAAGAAACACACCCATTTCAAACACATAAAGCCACATGAATTCCAATAGTGCTGCAAACCCCTGGTTCTTTCCTTTGCCAAAAAATGCAGATAAAATATGTACAAATAGTGTATCAAACTATTCCAAGAGTCCAAACCCTTGAAAATGACTAAGAAAATACATAATATAGGCAAATCCAACACATTCCTTGCCTCTAGGGTCGAGCTCTCATCCTAGACACCAATCTAACAAGCATAACAATCTTAGGCAATTCAAACAACTTGCCTTCTTAAGCTAGGAAACCAATTCATCATTAATTTTTGCTATTTTGTGAATGAATCATCTAGAATAGGTAAAAGTGAGTCTAAAATAACATAAGGTTTCATTAATTACATTAAGAGGAATGAAAAATCACATCAAAAGTCAAAACTGGTCAAACTGGCTTCATTTCCTAAGCTGAAGAGCGAAAACTAGACCAAACACTGTATGCGTAGCGCCCCTGATCCCTATGTGTAGTGCACATTTGAGCCTGTTTTAGGGGCACTTCCCGCCATCCAAATTGAGCTCATGATAGCTCGTTGGAAAGCCTTCAATGTTTAATTTCCAACCCAAGTGTAATTTTTCAATTTGAAGCTCATTTTCCCCCTCACAACTGTATTCTCCCATAGGTACTTCCTGCTGTTGGAAAAGGTGGCAGAAACGTGATTTTCATGATGTTTTTGAGCCTTTTGGTCACCCAGAACTTGATGAAATGCTTTGGCAATAGCTGAGCATGTATAATTCATCATGAAAAATCCAAAACTACAAGTCATTTGTGATTTGGACCTCCCAATCTTACGGGTAGCGCGCTGCGCGCTACGCGTTGAGCCAAAAAACCTGTTTTGCAAGCCAAAAATTCCAAAACGACAAAATTTTCTCCGAATTTGCTCAAATTCGGAGTGAATACCTTCCATCATGTATTATGTTCAACCAATGAAGCTTCAGCCAAAACTCGAAGTGGATCCGACCTCTTCTGCCGTTTTAGTGCTTGGCTCAACCTCATTTTCAACATCTTCACTCTTGCTTTGTTGACATGCATGCGAGCCCAATAATGATGTTTCATGTGTCGGAGCATATCTTTATCTCTATTAGCCTTTTCCAACAACTTCTCTAAGTGAATTTTGACCCTCTCGAGCCAAGTCTCCCGGTCAGTTTCTACCTCCTGCTCATAAACTGAATCTGTGTCTGACATGGCTTTGGTATCAAGATGTCCGTGATATGTATAGTGATATAGGTGTGGTGGAGCCAAACTTCAATGCATACTCAAAAATCTTCTATGTTTACCAAAGCATCATACAAACTAAGCCATAATGATAATGCTCTGTTTTCAATGAATTGGCACAAAACGGTCATTGCTTGACAAATGAACAAAATATAATGTGTGCCCTTCGAAATGTTGACTAGGGTTTACAAATGAGCATGGAGCTGGTTTTCATCAATAGAGGATGAGAAATCTTCACTAAACCACACACATATCTTTAAAAAAAAGCCTTAAGGAATGATTTTGTCACGAACCTAGGGTTTCATTTTCCAAGGCCCCATACATCAAATTCCCATCTTTGAAACACACTTCAAACATTTTAAAATTGACTGAGCAACCATGAAAAACCTACTTGCAAGCTTTGGAGTCGATTTGGCAAGATCTGGTCGCATTAACAAAATTTTTTTGGGGCTGTGACTGAGTGCGTAGTGCCCGAACCCAATGCATAGCGCACACCTGTATGCGTAGCGCACAGACCCAACGCCTAGCGCATTTTGTAAGAGGCGTTTGGAGGCCTTCCCGGTGTCGAAATCAGGCATAGGATAGCTTTTTGGAAAGTTCTCTGAGTCTACTTTCCACTACAACTAGAATTGTTTAATTTGAAGTTCATTTGCCTTGTCAAAAATCAAATCTCCCAAGACTGGTCAAAATGTGCCAAATGAGGCTGCCTCAAGGCAGAGTGCTGTTGCAGTCAACTTTTGAATGCCTTCCTCAATTCCAAATTGAGCTCATGATAGCGCATTGGAAAGATATTTTTGTCTAGTTATCCTTTGACTTATCAAGAAAGTTATTTGGCCAACCAAGCTAGGAGAAAAATTGATTTTCCCAAGGTCACTCCAGAGGTGCATCAATTCTCCCGAGGCGATTGTATTTTTCACATTTATCCAAAACCATTATACCTGTGTAAAAAGTGAAGGATTTTTTTCTTCCTTGGCCTTTTGTGGACAAAAACCTCTCTCAGTTTTCCCAAATTCATCTTTGATTGCTCTGAAACATCTTTTGAGTGAAACTTATCCTGATATGTGAAACAAGGAATTTTGTCGAAATGAAGCAAAATGAAGGGGATAAGGGGCTTCTAAATTCTTGGGGAAATTTTGGGAAGTAGGGAGGGATGTTAGGAAGCAGGGGGAAGTGGAATCTCAGATATTGAATGATGGGAAGGGGTCCAAAAGGGAAAAACACAGGCCCAACCTAGAAAATTGCCAAGTTGTAGCAAGAAACTAGGGTTTGTGGAAAAATGTGGAATTTGGGGAATCTCAGCGATGGGAAGTGTTTAATAAGGTACATGAAGGATAGGGGAAGGTGTATGAACATCCGGATACAAGTTTTGCTAATTATTTGACCATCCAAGAGAAATTACCTCCAAAACCCTAAGAGAGGGAAATGGACCTTACCTAGGCACAACTGAAGCAAGAACATGCTGTAAAATGACCCAATGGAACTTGACATGATGATGAAAACCCTCTGAATGATGGTACACTCAGCTGAATGGTGATATGGACCGACATTTGGACAATTTTGAAAAGAGTGAAAACAAACCTTAGACCTAAGCCTAGTGACCAAATTTTGCTTGAAGACTCACTGAAATGACAAAATTTGACCTTGACACTCTGAGACCACTTTGTAAGAGCATATTTGATCACTGGAGGAAGGCTGGAAAGACTGACACTAACAGAGGGATTTGATTGACAGGAACAATAACATTTTCAAAAGGATGGTCATCAAAATAATTGATATCATTGGTCACACCTGGTACTACTTCTTCAAGATCTTGATCAGCAATCATCAATGGAGTTTAAATTTGTTGGTCATTATTTGGTCTCTCTCTCTCTCTGCCAAATCTCCAATCGAAAGGGTCTTCTATACGGTACTGGAGGTCTATTTGCAACTTGTTGAGCTACTATAGGCTAAGTTCCATTATTGAAATTTGATTCGCCAAATTTCTTAATAATGAAGTCATTTCATCAATTTTGTGTTCCTCTTCTTTATTCTTTGATGGAATTCTACTTTCTTCTCTAGATTGCATTTTCCTTTTGGCTTTTTCTGCCTTGGCTTTCAATTTACTAGATGTTGACCTATTAGCTTCTACCTCAATTGCATTGGTATGCATATCTGCTAAGGTTTCAAATTTTATTTCTCTGAGCATTACAACAAAATCATCATTAAATGCTTTAGAAAATCTAAATTTAGCTACAATAACTAGGGGTTTACAGTCTAGTGGCATCTCATTGAATATATTATTAAACCTTTCGATAAACTCAGCAACAGGTTCACCAAGATTCATTCTCAAGTCTTCAAATTCTATTAAATAATACACAAGATCCTTTTTAATTCCCCATTGATTTTTGAATATATTATTAGATTCAATCCATGTATTTACAGAATTTTCTTGTAATTGCCCGAACCATATTATGAAATTTCCCTCTAATGATTGGACAAATAGTCTTGTATAAACATCTTCATGTTCAATGTTCATATTGTCTACAAAATCAAGGAATGCAGCCAAATGATCTTCTACAGATGGCCCTTTTTCTCCATTAAATCTAGGCAAATGTTTCAAATATCCTTAAGGAAAGTCATGAAGTTGATTTGGTGGTGGAAGTACTATTACAACATATTAAACTGTCACAAATGGCCTAAATCTAGTCATCTGGTGTTGTAGTAAAACTGTCTATTTAGGAGAGACATCTTTGCATGAAGATGATTGAGGTGGAGTTGTAGGCTTTTTGAAAAACTAAGGATGAACAACTAGTTTTTGGACCTCAGGTATAAATCTTCTTAATATTCAAATGCTAAAGGATTTGTATAAATACTGAGTCCCTCTTTAGGCTTGGAAGAAACATAAGGATAAGTATGTATAAAAAGGGAAATAAAATAAGTAGGTTTCAATTTAGGCAATTCAATTTCAAGCTTTTCTACTGTATCAAATACTTATGAAAGGGAGGAAGGAAGCTCAAAGGATTCAAGCTGATGAACTAATAAATCATATTGAATATCTACTCCTTTGGAAAGGATTTCCAAAACTTTAGGTGGTAAATATGTTAATTCAATAGGAATAGGTATAGGTTCAAAAGGCTCAAGTTGTGAAACTGGTTCTGGTGGAAAAGAGGCAGAAGTAGAAGTAGAAGTTTCTAGTCTATGTCTTAGAGATGCAATTCTCACAAGTCTCTCTGGATCTGATAATGGAGAGAAAAGTTGAGGATCTGAATGAGATCTAGTATGCCTGCGTGAAGCCAGAATTAACTGGTGGAGTTGCCCGGTGAAAGATTTTACCCTGCTAACCTCTTATTCACCATTGTCATTGTCCCAAGGAAATGAACTTCAAACTTCATTCCTCGGAAACATCACCAATCTGATGTTGTATCTTTGTAGATAGTTCTAGGTTGGGGAACTATGCCAAAGAATCTAAGTAAGGGTTTTAATTGAATTGGATGACCAAGGCATTAAACCATTAACACTTGTATAATCCAAATATTTCTGAGAATTTCAAAGGGTTGATTTTCATTCATAACAACATAAAATATTTGAATTGATTTTGAATGTGGAAAAGGGAGAGGATATATGACAATTAAACATTCAAATTACATACTTAATTCACCAGATATAGTTGATGTGTGCAGAATAATTCTACAACTAAACGATATATATTCAAGAGATGGCATAAGGCAAAAATTTAAAGGTAGAGAGGAACTAATTTAAACAAATTGTTAAATTAGATAATCTCCATAAAGATTATAAATTTAGAGTGGGTTATCAGGTAAGTTAATACTTAACTTAGCGTTACCCTAACTCATATGTTACTTTGAATATATGATGAAAAAGAGATATGAATATACCAAAAAAACTCACATGGAAACAATTGTGGTTAAGATTGAATTCAAAATAATTTTATTATCTTCAAAAGCTTTCAGCAATGTACAATAATGTCTCTTGATTATCACAAGGATTCAACCACTCTTACTTCAAATTACAAAATATTAGAGTGTACTTCAAAAATATCTCATCTAATACAATATTTTACAAAATGAAATAAATCTTATCCAAAATGATTTGGATATATCAAACTAATACAATACAAAAATAGGCTTTATGAACTAATTTGCATAATGAACACTCTATTGGAGGGTGTTGTTGATAACTACTTCCTAAAAAATTGTTTCTGCTGTTTGTGCTCCTTCTTTCTCTATACTGACTCAGTCTGTCTTTTATTGTTGGCCTGAAATGCTGCATTCAGTGTTACTCGATAAGATCGAGTAAATTGTCCAATATTTTATCATCTGGAATGGAGAATTTAATCATTTTCCTATATGCTTCATCCACCTCTATGTGTTTTTCAAAAATTTGCTTGGTAATAAATAAATGTTGAATTTCATGTTGGATAAATAAATCATATTCTAGGCCTTTAATAAAAACTTTACCACTTATGATTCCCTTTACTTTAGAAATTTTTTACGTGTCCATTGCTATTCTATGTAATCTATATCAATATTTTCTAGGGAAATCTATTGGCCATTAAAATCTCTTACCGGTGAAAGTCCTTTTTGTTGTAGGATGGTAAATTTTCTGTGAAATTTATTTACTTACACTTCTAAGTTTTGACATTTATTTTGTAATAGTAACATAAAATTTCTTTAATTCAAAACTTTTCTGACTTCTAGGATTTTATTGGTCCTATCTTCAATTCCTAGTTCTTCCAATTCGTCCTTGGTCTTTGAATTCAACACTTTGATTATCCTTGTTGCCTCCCCTAGTTTATGATCCAATTCTTATTTATTTCTATTATGGATGACTTTGTCTTCTAACCAGTTCTTCTTGTTAAAAAATAATCTCGATAGATGTCCAAAGCTCTGTTATAGTTGGATTGATGTTAACCCATATCTTCTGCTTTGCTTCATATAATTTCTATGCTATGTGTAATTCATATTCATACTTCTCAAGTTGTTTGGTTAGCTTGAAATTTTTCTGTATTTCATATATATATGCATTATCTTCTTTTATTTTATTCTCTTCCATCTTCTGAAGTGTTGTTTTCAACCTTTCTATTTCTACATTTCTAAGAGATAAATCTCCCATGGCCTTTCATAATTTTTCTATTGCTTCCTCATTGAATATCTCTGTCTGTACTGCATAAGTTCCTCCACTTGTATGGTACTCATTTTCCTTTAACAATACTTCCATATCAACCTCCATTTTTTGTATTTGGATGTTTTTCTCCACAATCATCTTTAACATGTTTACTTTCTCTGGATGTTCTATTGTAGGAAATGCCAACTTCTCTTTGAGTGCTTGTATATCTGAATTTCTCCTTCTGATTATATCTTCAATAGAATTGACATCATTAGGATCCAATCCTATCTTTATCATGAAATATTCTAGCCCTTTTATTTGGTATCCTTGGCTAAGGAAGAAATTCTTTCTAGCTTGAGATGTGAATGAAAATTATATAAAGGTGTTTGGAATTCAGAGGCTACCATAGTTGAACTTGTTAGTGAGGAATAAATCATATCACCTGTCTGTTTGTGAAGATCAATTTGATCTATTGGGTGTATCTTCTTCAAAGGAAAACAAAGAAGCCTTACAGTTATCTTCACTTTTTGGAATTGGTACTTTTGGCTCTAGGAATGCCAATTGAAATTTCCCGATGTCAAGGTCTAGTGCAGATAATAGCTAGTGTTGTGTGGTGGATGACTATTTCCAGAACTCGGTATAAGTAGAAGTTTTCATTGCCTCGTTCTTTTTCTTCATCTCTCTAAATTTAGCAAATATATTTTTGTTGTCCTAGAGAGGGAAAAATAGGAGAAATAGGAGAATAAATAAATATTTCTTTAGTTTGATGGAATGAAAAATAACTCTCACCTGATAACGCTATTGTAGTTTGTTCTTTTGAATTTATACCTTTTGATGACTCCTCTTCTATATTTATTAATTTTCTTCTTTTGAAAACTTTGAAACTAGTTTATTTAGGTGTTGAACTTGTAGGTGACACACTTTCTCTTGGCCTTTTCAAATCTGTTTCTTTCAATATTTGAGTCTCCAATGCTATGTGACTAGAGGTTTGTTCTTCAGTTTCTTGCAGAGTGTCCTTTTCATATTCTTCCCTATTTGCAAACCACTCAATCCATGGCTTTGCTATGTGAACATAGGGTGCTGACTTTTGCTCAGACCTTATCTTTGAAATAAGTCCTGGGGGATCATAAGGCCAACTAAAACTAAGTCTGAATTGCATTTGTTTGAGTAGACTATCCACTTCCTTCTTTGTTTCTCTGGTGTTAACAACGAATGAAATAATTTGTGCTTTTAATTTGAACTGGGATTTTCACCTCCTTGACACAAAATGTATTTCATCCAATTCATCCATTGTCAAATGAATTCTGAAGCAAAAATCCTCATGGTTAGGAAAATTGGCAGTATATAAGGAGGAAGCTCACAACCATAGACTCCTATTTCTTTGAAATTTTGGTAGAGATACCAGTCTCCATTGTTATATTGTTCACTGAGATGTAAAATTCTTTTTATTTTTGTGGAGACTATGGGAACTGCATCATTGCTCAAAAGACATAATGCCTATGCAAAAATTGATTAACAAAATCACTGAAAAAATATTCTTATGTGTTTTTTTTACCAAGGACATCAAGTGGATAACTGGCTGTGGTCTGCCCTGTGAATCCAACTTTTGTAATGGGAATTTATATCTCTTTGATTGATGTTACAAAAATATATAAAGTAATATAGACTGATGCTTGAAGGATCATTCAACACTGAATTTTAGGAATTTATCATGAATAAAATTTGATAAAAACCGAATAAAATTAAACAGAACTGAGGGTTTTCTTCCAGATGAGAAGAATGACAAAATTCAATGAATGAGTTCATCTACCCATTGATTAAATTGATACCCTAAGAGACAAGAAACCATGGAAATTATTTGTCTGGACATATCTGGAAAAACTGCAGAAGAATATGGTGGATTAGTTCTGGGAATTTTGAATTCTCAAGAGAAAAGACTAAAAAATGTGGGCTCACCGTTGAAAAGTACGCTGCTGGAAAATTCCATGAGGGAATCAGTCTAAAAAGGATGAAGAGGGCCTTGGGGATTGACCCGCAATGCTTGACAAATAGATCCAGGGATTATTGAAAACATAATTTTATTGTTTTTGGAGACTATGTCTCTCTAGCTATGTAAATAATGACGCTCACACTAGGTGATGAATTCAGGGAAATGGTGGGTTTGGGTAAAACAAAATTGGGGGAACATTGAATCCTAGAAGAAAAATTCATCACTTGCACTCTCAAATTTTTAGTATGCCCAATTATGGAATGCGTAAAGATCGAATTCACATTGACTTTCAAAATTTTTATATTGTGTATCGACTAAGGGAACTTCATTGAGGTTAATTACAGGTGGTAGGGTCAGACTCTCCACAACTAATTTGAATTTTCCCTTTTGACTAGCCATTTCAAGAGAATGATAGAACAAAGGTTAACTTAGGAAACTACCCAGTCAAATGATCACTGATAACACAACATTACAACAACTAATCATTGTTTGATATGTCGGAGCACTTATTGCAATAATGCAAAAGAATAGGTAATGGAGCAATGACACAATTTAAATTTAGAATGAACTTCAACGGTTTATTTCAAATTACTATTGTTGGCGCATCGATATTTATTAATTGAATGTTGGTGGGGGCATTAATAGCTTAATAAGAAAATTTGTAAATTTAGCAAGAGAATTGGTGATGGTTAATTTAGCGGGGGCGGGAACAACATGCTAAATTAGAGGGAGAGTTGGCGGAGGAGTTGGCACCAGACGTAAATGGTTTGCGGGGCGTAAGGCGGTAAGTAATTTTAGGTGAGGGGGGTCCTAAATTGCATGAGAAAAAGCCACATCGAAAAAACAGTAAAGGGAAAACAATATTGCAGACCCCCCCCCCCTGTTATTCGTCGGGAGTGCGGGGGGTCGCGTAATTGCATGACAGTCATTGATACAGGCGGGTGCAATCTCGTATGTTGGAATGTGCTTGTCATTTAATTATTTGACAAAAAATAATTTATTTACAAAAGTTAATAATCTAAAACAATTTGTGCACCTATTTAAAATTTAAAAGCGACATTTAGACTTGCTCACTTATTACATAGTGCAAAAAATAAATTTAACTTTAAAAAAAAACAAACAAACAAACAAAAAAAAACAAAAAACAAAACAAAAACAAAACAAAAACAAAAAACAAAAAAACAAAAATAAAACAAAAACAAAAATAAAACAAAAACAAAAACAAAAACAAAAAACAAAAAACAAAAAACAAAAAAAACTTATGCATTTTAGAAAGATCAAATGCATAGGTAAATTATGCTACAACATCATCTCCATCTGGGGACTGCTTCACCTTGCGAGATGCAATGAATGGGCAGATCCATGTGCCTTCTCCTCGGGCTATGGAGTCTTTGCTATGAAAAAATACCCTTGCTCTGGAAATTTAAGCAAACTGGATATAAACAATGTTGATGATGAAACATACTCAATATTGGATGTAATGTTTCAAATACTTCCCATTGACTGGAAATGAGAAATATTCCCCTTCTAAATTCTATTGTAGATAATAAGGTGTAGAGTGATGTAAAGAAATATGGTCTTTTTGACAAGATTCAATCATCTTAATGTTACTAAAAGCTTGAGCATTATATGTACATATTTGTCTTGGACAACCAAATATAGACAAAATGTTTTCTTCAATGAATTTCATAGCTACTACATCTGTTTCATTTCTTATAGGAATAACCTCCACCCACTTTGTAAAGTAATCAACTGTTGTTAGTATCCATCTATGTTGATTACTTGAAGAATGAATTATTTAACCAATGAAATATAAACCCCACTACAAGAAAGGAGCTTCCATTGAAACTGGAATAAGAGGGAGTGATGCTAACCTTTGTATTCCAACAAAAAAATGACAAGGAATACAATTTCTCACCTATGATCAAACTTGTGCAAACAACTTTGGTAAGTAGAATCTTGCCCTGATTATTTTATGTGTTGTTACTTTCCAAGCATAATGACCTCAATAGACTCCTTCATGAAATTGTTCAATCACCCCTTCTCTTTCACTTTCAGTTAAACACAATATGAGAATATTTAATGGATCTTTCCAGTACAGATTTGCATTGACTATACAATATTTCATGGCTCTAAGTTTGAGAGATCTAGATTGATTCCTTGTGAATTGAATAGGATATTAAAATTCACGTAGAAAATGTATAATATATTTATACCAATTAGACAATAGAAAATTTTCATTAATATGTAGAGGAAGAGGTATTGAACTGAGAGAAGGTTCTTGTGGATTCTTCTCCACTGAACCCTGCATTATTGTATTGATGCCCAAAATTTTGCAGTTTTATTCTTCCAACAACTTAGCTAGACCTCGTCATTTCACCAACTTTGTAGGTCTGGTGTCTAAATCAAACTCTAGTATCTTAGCAATCCATCTCCCCTTCTTTGCATCTGTATCAGGTTAAGTCAACATTGTCTTTACTGGATTATTAGGCACATAAATAATTATGGGAGAATGCAGGACGTAAATTCTAAAGGCTTTCAAAGCTTGTACCAAAGCATAAACTTGTTATATTATATTATATATATATTTATTTATTTATTTATTTATTTTTTATATTTTTTGTTCTGCATCCCTCATGACTTTTCTAAAGAAAACAATTGGTTGCTCATGTTGATCTTCATTTATCTGCAATAAAACTGTTGCTATTGTGGTATCTGAAGCAAAGGAGAAAATACTAATTTGTTTTTGAATAATCAGGACTGGCAAGCACTAAAGCCTCAAAGATTGCCTTTTTGATCTGATACAAATAGAATCTAGCTTGGTTAGTCCATTTGACTTAATTATCTTTCTTGAGCATATTAGTAATGTCTTTAACAATTTCATCATAATTAGGTATGAACCGTCTTAAAAAAATTATCTTCCCTAGGAATGACTGAATTTTTTTTTTTTTTTTGGGTAGCCTAATTACCTGAATTGTTGAAACTCTTTTAGGGTCAATTATAACTCCTTTTGAAATGATATGTCCCAACAATTTCCCTTCCCTCGTGGCAAACAATGATTTTTTAGGATTAAGAGAAATCCCAAATTTTCTACATCTCTAAAAGACTTTCCTTAAAGGTTTGATATGCTTTGCATCGGAGTTTGAAAATACTATCAAATCATCAAGGTAAATAACTACGGATTTGTTTACCTTACCAACATATTCCAGATCCATGGCTCTCTAAAATGTTTCACCAACATTAATTAGACCAAAAGGAATTTTGGCATACATGATAGTTCCCCATGGGGTTGTGAAAGTTGTGTTTTCCCTATCTTCTTTGCTGACCAAAATCTGATTATATCTATAAAAACCATTCAACATTGAAATCCTGTCAAAACCTATTACTTTTTGAAGCAATTGATCCCTCTTTGGTAATGGATAATTATCTTTTAATGACAATTTATTGAACTTTCTAAAATAAACACATAGACTTATTTGTCCATTCTTATTTCTAACAGGTACCAGGTTAGCTATCCATTCAAAATATCTTAGAGGTACAATATTTTTTGCATCTAGCAGCTTCCTTACCTCTTTCTCAATAATTGGCAACAAAACTGGACTAATAATTCTCAATTTTTGGTAAAATGGCTTAGCTCCTGGTTGTTGGCATTATGGCACAGGTTTGGAGCTATGGCACAGGTGTTGTCCTTGATGGCAACTCAACTTGGTGACAGATCTCAGTTCAGGCGCCCAGAAAGAAGAAAAAGTCATATACGCAGGTTCATCTAGACTAAGACGCGTATACACGCGGGTTATACGTTACAAAAGCACGTATATGTTGGGGAACTTACTTTTGGTCCATGGTGGTTAGTTCTTGGGATTTGAACCTGTTGTTTTGGACCATGGCGTCTCGTTAGATGTGTTGATCCCTAGTTTTGGGTTCATGGTATTGAAATGTTATGGTTTTGGACCATGGTATTGAGGAAGGCCTAAGACTATAAAAGACGAAGGAGATCTTGTGGCGAAGGATGATCGGAATTATTATTGAATATCTAATAAAGGGCTAGAGATGGTATATTGGTAATTGGGTTATCATGCAGACCTAGATCTGAATGAAGGAGGAACCTTAGCGCAAAAGGGATAAGTTCTATTCATGGGTCATAATCTTTAAGCTTGAATGATAGTATCTTTGTATGATATCGATCTGCTAGATGTGGCACTTGCTCGATCTATAAGTCTGATAATCTGGGTTAATTAGTGATTGAATATCTGAAAGAGTGAATTATCCTTTATAGATCTGTACGCAGGTTCAGTGAAGCGAAGGTGCGTATACACGCAGTTTCAGTAAAGTCAAGACACGTATACGCAGGTTGTTCCATACGCAGAGGCGTATGCACACTAGTTTCAGACTGTTGAAATAGCGTATATACTCTAAATTGTGATCTAGCTGCTTCTGTATATTGTTGTTGTGTTCTGGGTTCTATTTTCTGGTGTGTGGTTTCTGGTACTGTGTTTTGGGTACAACTGTCAGAGAAGTATCTACTTGATTCAGATCTAAAGGAGATTGGTTGCTGAAGAAATTCTTGATGATTGATCGATGTTCATGGATCCAGTCTGAAAATTTATGAAACGTGGTCCCTGGAAGAAAGAGAAGGTTGTAGCCTTCGTAGGCCAACACCTACGTACTAGTATCTTGGCTAGTACAAGAGCTAAAGGGGGTTGTAGCTCCCTTCC
>APFE031639001.1:0-48739 GCA_000404065.3 Pinus taeda | reverse complement strand
AAAGAAAGATTGTTCGGTCACTGTGCTACTTTCTCCTTGTGTGGAAGACCTAGGAAAGTACTTCTTCTGCGATTTATGTGTTAATAAAGTTTTCCTTTCGATGAGAGTAAGTCTCTGTCCTGACTTTTGTTTATCCTCTAATGCTTTTATGATGACTTCCTCAGCTGGTGTTGAATTCCTTAAAGACTCTGCTCCTGATGATGATGGGTTAGTTTTTGAATGGTGGGGGGTTTTTATGAATCTACCCTGACTGTCTCTAAATCTAGGCATAAATGAACATGATTTCTAACTGTTTTTTTGTTTATTGATTTTTTTTTCTTCTTTTCTTTTTAAATCCTTTAAGTACGCCTCCCCGGCAATGGCGCCAAAATGTAGTGTCCTGTCTAGGGTGCTAGACTAGCTATATTTATTATCGACCAGGATGCGTAGACTTAGAGGCATGCATCTAAAGTATATAGACATAAAGGATTATTAGCTAAGTGGTTATGATGGTAGGTCACAGGACCTCTTTACGGAAGATTGAGGTATGTTATCTATCACCCAAACACTTAGGTCACTCAGTTAATCTACCTAATTACAACACTGTCATTCAATTCATTTATCAAATTAAAACACTGTGTATCACTGCAAACCAAGATTTTAATCCCCTTACAGAGGCACTATGCATAAAACCCATGTTCAGCAAATACTCAACATTCACTAACATTCATGCAAGATAAAAATATACAGAAATCGTAAGCATACTTTGAAATGATAACAGGGTTCATGACATTGCTTTAGAAGACAACAAAGGATCGAATCCCTTATAGGATACGATTCACGATCTCAGTGATGAACTATTCAAGCACGATCATAAACATAAACCATACGCATTCTATTGAAATCAAAAACCAATTCTAATCACTGCGCATATCATTTAATACCCTAAGTTGCAAATGAAAAGAAAATAACAGTATACCAAGTTAACGCAGGGCACGTCCGCGTTCCAGAGGTATACTGGACTGTGATCAACTGATTATCAAATCAATGCAACAAGGAAAATATCGTGACTGTAACTATGTCTTTGATATTAAATTCAAACTCTGTCTTCAAAGGAAACAATGATCACCAACTAACTACTCATAACTGTGTTTACATATGGTTTTACAACCCTTACATTTCGAAAACGAATGTACATTCATGATGTGGTTGTTTTCACTTTTACCATGTCGTGATTTTTAAAAATGTTTCTATCCTAAACTGATTTCAAAAAGGAACAAAACCAAATCAATTTAGAATGCTTTGCTGTAGCTGCCTTTGCCGCCAACATGCTATACTTTGACCTTCGTTGACCGTGCATGTAGGAGGGTCGATTCTGCTGTAGGATAGGTATTCATCCATGCTTGGACATTCTGATTTTCATCCCTACCCTTCGCTCTAGCCCAGCTGTCATGCCACATGTCAAACAATGAACCAATTACACGATGATGGAACTTCTTGTAGCTATTTTTACCAAAAATCCCTAATTCATTAACATTAAACTCCTAAATCAATTTTAATGCATTTTAATAACTATAGGACTATTAACTAATCAATTTTAAAGGGATCTGAGAGATATATGATGGAAAGAGGTAGGCAAATGATATGTTTTAGGAGGAAAAAGGAGGTCATGGAATGGTACCAACACTCTACTAGAATAATCTGTCTTTCATGTTTAAGAACACATCTACGTAGTATCCAATCTGGTCCCAACTTATATAATTGTCCTACTATTAATGAAAAGTCAACTTCCTTAACCACTTTTTCTTTCTTTTTCTGCATAGTATACTTTGAAGGAGCCCTTCTTATGGTCAAAAACTACACAATATATATGAAATGGTCATTTGAAAGTTTGATTTCAAATAACTAGGCTTCAAGGAGATTATCCTCTATCCTGGTTGGTTCTTCCCCTATTTCTAGTCTTGACAGATGGTCAGGTCTTGCATTTAGTCTCCCTGGTTTAACAATGGTTTCAAAGTCATATTCCTAGAATAACAATAACCATCTACAAATCTTTCCTCCTAAGACAAGCTTATTAACCAAATAATTCAGTTTAGAATGATTTGTAAACATTTTAAAGTGTGACCCCAACAAATAGTGTCTAAACTTCTGAAAATCATATACCATGGCTAGTCCTTCCCTTTCTGTAGTGGTGTAATTATTTTCTGCTTTAGATAACTTTCTAGTTTCAAAAGCTATAGGATGATCGATCGCTCCTGCACTGGGTTGTGCCAATACCACTCCCAAAGCTATACAAAAGGCATCTGCATGGACATGGAATTCCTTATTCAAATAAGGAAACACTAGTATAGGTGCAACTACCATTTTTTCGTCAA
Organism: Pinus taeda; assembly: GCA_000404065.3. Taxonomy (NCBI): domain Eukaryota; kingdom Viridiplantae; phylum Streptophyta; class Pinopsida; order Pinales; family Pinaceae; genus Pinus; species Pinus taeda. The sequence continues at coordinate 46,385 of APFE031639001.1, read as the reverse complement.
ATATATCGAGGCTCTTCTGACATTCTTCATTCCATTGAAAAGTTACAACCTTCTTTAACAATTTTCCCTTATGCACAGTGATATGAGCATACCCTTTGATGAAATTCTTGTAATACCCAGTATGTACCAATGTAGTGTGAATTTGCCTTATTTTCTTAGGTGGAGGCAAGTTCACAATGAGAGAAATCTTAGTAGGGTCTACCATTAGTCATTTCTTATAGACAATATGTCCCAACAATATGCCGAAAGGTACAAAAATATTCACTTCTTTAGGTTCAAAGAGAATTGATATTGTCTACATGTGTCGAGCATAAGTCTTAAAATTCCAACATGTTTGCTCAAAAATCCAAATACTATCCAATTACCAAAATATACCTCTAAAAACTTGTGGATGTATTCCTTAAAATCTACAACCATCATCGTATAAAATATAGCAGTGGAATTGTTTTATCCATAAGGCATTATTTTGTATTAATATGAGCCCCATTTTGTAGCAAATGTGGTCTTATGCCAATCTTTAGGTGCAATCCTAGTATGTTGATAACTAGAGAATCCATTTGTAAATGAGTAAGCTTCCTAGCCTCCTACATTTTCTAGAAATTCATTTATGAAAGGGGTAGGGAAGGGATCATGTAAACATGCATAATTCAACTTGCTCAAATCAACACAGGTCCTAATATATCCGTGAGTCTTCTTCTCTTGCACCACTATAGGACTCACCCATTGTAATTCTTCTACTGGTTCAATAATTAATGTTGTTGTCATCTTATCAAGCTCTACCTTCACTTTCTCCTTATACTTTGACTTCCACCTGTAGGATCTTTTTTTGATTGGATTCACATCAGGCTTAGGGGGGATCTTCATGACTCCTAGATCTCCTATTATACCCTTCATATCTGAAAACTTGTTGGCAAACAGTCCTTGATATTCATGAAGTAACTCTATAACTTTACTGAGTGTTTTCTCATCCCAGTAATCTCCTATTTTTGCAAACTTCAGTTCCTTCTCTCATCCTATGTTAACCTTCTTGGCTTTCAGTGGCTTCGTTATGTCTGGTATCTCTAGCTTAGGTCCAGTTACTTTGTGGTATCCTTCTGACTTTGCTATGTCGATTTTGTGAGGATATTCTTCATCTGCAGTAAGGTTATATCACCCAATTGCATTTTTTATTTGTGCATCCCAATCAGGCTGCTGCCATGTTTGTGAGGTTAAATTTTCAAATATCCTCTTCTTGAATGTCTGAATGGCCAAATATATGTATGGAAAATTGTCCTTAAAGCTAAATGTTAATATGAAGCCATTAACCATGTCTGCCCAGTTCATGGTACCATGTCAAAGTTATATTTCTAGGTACCAGTTCTTAGGGATTGTCTTTAATGTATGAATGAATCCAAGTACCCATTCTTGTTGTGGAATCTCCTTTCATGTTGTAGTGTATGGATGGATATTCTTCCTAGGATAAGTTTCACCATAATATTTTATCTCCATCTCTGTATCTATCTATCCAAATATTATTCCCATCAATCTTTGACATTGCTGCCAACCTCCTATATTCTTGTGTGCATTCCACCATCTAGCAGGGGTAGATTTCAGGGCTATATCCAAGGCTGGAAACCTTTCATTTTATGGAAGTTTTTATTCATAATCATTAAGAAAAGTATTTAAATCACCTAAGCCATCATAATAAGGTAGGTTATATACCTAAAATATCATACAACGAACTCATTTGGTAATTATTTCATAGCTCCTTATGGATACTTCATGCAACATATTCTGCCAGTTCGCCAACTCTTATTCTAAGTCTCGGGTACAAGAACTATCACGCTCCCAACTCAACTTTCCTTCAATAGTAGGGTTAACACAATCATGTTCCTTCATTATCATTTGATAGATATTATCTATGTCAGTTGCACAATATTCTTCTTTGACTAGTTCTATATATCTTACTCCTCTTGATAGTTCCAATGGAACAATTACCATCATAGTGTTTCCTTCAAATATAATTTATCTCTTTTTCAGACTAGTTATGCCCATATTTTCAAATTCCCAGTTAATTCCAAGCAATGTAGGATAAAGGTTACTATCATTGATGATCTCTATTACTTCAAAATCAGCACTACTGCAACTCCTTAAATATCCACTGTGATACCTGGTATTCTTCCAAGAGGGAAGATCTTTTGCTGATTTTCCATCCTTAACTAAATAGATGACCATTGTAGCTTCGACTTACCAATTAATTCCCATGTCTACTTTGTCAAGACATTAGCATCAGATCCCTGATCCAAAATAATTTGATCCATCTCATATTCTCCTATCTATGCATTAAGCCTCATTTCTCTTCCATCTCTTTTCTATCGATGCAAATTATTGACTATGCTCATCTCACTTCATGGTGTTTCTTTGGATGCACAGGAATCTATTAACTCCTGAAGCCCTTCTACGCCTTTCTAATCTCTTAAACATTTCATACAAGTTTGCATAAAAGATTTCAAAATACCTGCAACAGCACAAGTAGAACTAAAATTAATATCAAAAAAAGGAAAGCAATTCTTCAATGAAATTATACCTGTACCACAAGATTTGGGGACGACTCTCCCCTTCCCCGTCATCCGATCCGGTTTTGGGTCGGATGGCAGTGTCTCTTCTTTATGGTGTGGAATATTTTTATGCTTGATTCATAATTTTATGTCATATATATCATTACTTCACCATATATCATATTAAATTACTGAACTAAACATCAAGACAACTTTTTTACTGTCATAAATTAACACATGACATGAAAATAGTAACTGAATGTGATTAAAAGGACAATGTCACTTTATTTTTTTTTACTTTGCTTGGTCATACGACCTTGTTCAAAGCATATAATAAATCATCCGATAGTACTAGTTTTCCTTCATAAAAAGGTTTACGTGGGTTTATCAAGAAAGCAATTCTTCAATGAAATTATACCTATACCACAAGATTTGGGGACGACTCTCCTCCCAACCGTAGGCTCAATTGTGCAGGATTCTGCTACAACTAGCCACCCCCCGAGCCCTCAATCAACGACTACTGCCAGTGTTCCTAAGTCTCAGCATTCTCCCAAGAGAATGAAGATGGAACCTCAGAATGATCGAACCCCTTCCATCCTCCTCATCAATCCTTCAATAGAAAAAACATTGGATGGGAAACCACATGCACACCCTCCATGTGTTTGCATGCCACATGCCCACCCTCCAAGTGTCGGCATGCTAAATTTTTTGATAATTTCTTTATTTTTATTATTTTTATTTGTTATTTTGGTAATTACTCTTTTTATTTTTTATTACTTATCATTTTTTTTATTTATTTTTTTTATGATTTCTTTATATTTATTCATTCTTTTTATTATTCTTATTATTTTTTAATTTTATTATTATTTTTTTTATTCAGTGGTTTTTTTATTATTATCTATTATTATTATTATATTATTTTTCTTAATTATTATTTTTGTATTTTTTATTAGTTCTTATTATTCTTTATTTATTATTAAGGGAGGGATGTTACATACTATGGTATCAGAGCTAGGTTTAATCGTTAGGGCCTATGGGCATCCAGAATTATACTTGTTGGAAATTTTAACCTCACTTGTTTTTAAGTACAGGTTTCATCTCCCATGGCCACAAGGCGAGAATTGGCGTCAGATCTGTGTAGTTGGTCCTTTGATTAAGACTCTTTTGCATGTTTCTTTAGATAAAATTTGTAGTTTTCTCGGGGTTTTTGAAGCTTTTTAGATGGGTTTATCGGTCTTTATATTTCACGGTTAGTGATTTTTCTAGGTTATTTTATTTTATTTCTTGGGGTTTTAAGTGTCTGGTACAGTAATTTTAAAGATTTTTCGCAGCTTGATCTGGGAGGAGTCCCTGGTTCGTGTATTCTTTCAATTCCCTATTAAGTGTTTTGTTTAGTCTATAATTGTGGGTTATGTTTTCCAATTGATTTTGTAATTTATTACCGGGAGAATCCTTATTTTTGATAGGAGTGTTAAATTTGGTCTGGAAGATGAATCTAGCAGCATAACAACTTATGCTCATTTTTGGTATGGTGTAGCATTGCACGTCTTTTGGAATGGTCAAATTTCACGAAGTCTTGTCCCATTTGTCAATGTATCCGGCATTTCAGGCCAATTTTAACGATTACTGCAGTTTTTGAAGATTTTATTTATTATGATTTGAACACCAGCATTGTATATACATGCGCTCTTACCTAATTTGTGAGCATGGTTGAGGGCAATTGGATTAGACTGCAGTTGTACCATGGCTTTTCAGTGATAGTATAGACCTACTTTTACTGCATTTTGGTTGTTTATCTTATGTGTCTTAGGGTCGTTACTTTTTATTCTGTTTCATGCCCAGTTTTGATTCTGGTGTTCTTTTTATGGGTTCATATTCAATACTTATAGCATTTGGGAGGCCTCTGTTTTTCCTAATTGCCCGTATGACTTTTCTCTATCTCCTTTGTTTCCTTTCTATTTGTCTTGTGTATAGCTATTGATGGATAGCTCTTGAAGAGCTATGGTACCATCTTGAGAATGCCGAGTGCCTGATGATTCCAGGCTTGGTGCCTGATGATTCCAGGCTTGGTGCCTGATGTTCCAAGCTAGGTGCCTGTTATTGGATTGGGATGCCGAAGTCTGGAAGGGATGTAAAGGACTTCGATGCCTGCGGCTGTGCGCCTTAGTAGTTGTGGAGGGAGTGGGCCAGCCTGCGAGATGCCCGAGGTCATTGAGTACCAGATCGGATGCCTGCCTTGGGGCAGATGAGGTCTGAGTCAGGCGTGAGCCTTGGACTAGGATACAGACTGGGTTAGGCTTGTGCCTGGTGCCAAAAGTGGAAAAAGGACAGAGATTCCTTGAGATTTCCCAGGGTGTTGGGAACTTTCGATGCCTGTTGGTTATACTAGTTCAGCAGAGGGTGTTGGCAACATGAAGTAATAAATAAAATGAAATATAATACCAAAAAACTTAACTTCGGGACGAGTTCCTTAAGTGGGATAAAGTAATGTAAAACATCCCTCCCGTTAATAATAAATAAAAGAATAATAAGAATAATAAAAAATAAAATACGAAAATAATAATTAATAATAAAAATAATACTAATAATAAATAATGAATAACAATAATACATTATAATAATAATAATAATACTAATAAATAATAATAAGTAATAATAAAAAGAGAATAATAATAAATAAATCATAATAAAAATAATAAATAAATAAAAATGATAAGTAATAAAAAATAAAAATAGTAATTACCAAAATAACAAATAAAAATAAATAAAATAAAGAAATTATCAAAAAATTTAGCATGCCGACACTTGGAGGGTGGGCATGTGGCATGCAGACACATGGAGGGTGTGCATGTGGTTTCCCATCCAATGTTTTTTCTATTTAAGGAATGATGAGGAGGATGGAAGGGGTTCGATCGTTCTGAGGTTCCATCTTCATTCTCTTGGGAGAATGCTGAGACTTAGGAATACTGGCAGTAGTCGTTGATTGAGGGCTCGGGGGTGGCTAGTTGTAGTAGAATCCTACACAATTGAGCCTACGGTTGGGAGGAGAGTCGTCCCCAAATCTTGTGGTACAGGTATAATTTCATTGAAGAATTGCTTTCCTTTTTTTGATATTAATTTTAGTTCTACTTGTGCTGTTACAATACCTACTTGATTTGTTGAATCCTGGTCTTATGTTGGAGCTTGATCATGTGTCAGAGCTTGATTTTGTATTGAAGTTGATGACATGTTGTAGTTACTTTTCTGATCGGGCTTGCGCTGTTCACTAGAGGTCAAAGCTCCAGAATCCATAAAACTTCGCTTTGCTTCCATAAATACTTATTTTTATTTCTAAATATCAAACACAGGAAATTTCTTTGTAGTCTTTCTAACCCACACAGCTTCATATTCTTTCTTGTCATCCACTTTATCACTATTTTCCATAGCTCCACTTCTAGTGACAATAATAATTTGAGATTTGCCAGTCCTCCTTTCAAGAATCATCATTTGAATACTCTGTGTTGACCGCTGATTTTTTTTTTGCGTATTTGCCATAATTACATGACATTTTTCAATTACATGGTCAAAGTATTTATAGTACATACATGTCATTGTGCGGTTCTGGTAGTCTCTTGCTCAATATCCCTCTTGAATAATTTTCTCATCTATGGAACACAAATCACTCGAAAAGAATGGAACCATGATTTCAATTAGTGGCCTAGTTATACCATAGCTTGATAACCCACTAGTGATAAGCTTTGACTCCTTCAATTCTTCACTAAGTTACCATATGAACTCTTCTACAATATTATTCATTATGATCATGCGGCTAGGCAATTTTCCACAAACAATGGGGGTTGATGTGGCAACCTGTTGAAGTATGGTGGTCAAAATAGTAAGAAAAACTTCTAAGTGGCATAATTTTTTCATGCAAACTCTAATTAAGGAAATTCTTGCATTATTGAAAAAGTATCTATCTGTAGAATAGGAAAAAAATGTGATCCACAAAAAGTGGAACAGTTTTAACCCCAACATTTCCATATGATGCCTCAAACTACTCCATGAATGTTTCAAACCCCAACATTCCAAATTGGGTAACTCAAACAAAATGGTCATGTGTGTTGATTCCTCTATTGTTTCCACTATGAAAGCATTGAGATGTACGAAAAAGAACATAATAATCAAATCAACGTTACTTTAGTGCTTCTTCCTTTTTGGAGGTCCTTGGATGAGGTAGGGGTTTTCTTGGCTTTCGCTAGATAGGGTTTTAAGGAGCTAGAGCATTATACTAGCCTTTTGATAAGACTATGACATGTGCATGAACTTGATATTATGCATATTAATCATTTTTTAACCTATAATACTTGTGTGAATTGTAGATTTTATTTTCAACCACGTATGTTCAAGGTTTGCAATTTCCAGGTACACATGTCTTTCTTATTTGGCATAAGTTAAAGATGCTTATGTGAACAAATTTCTAAACAAGTGGGTTTAGGGAGTGAAGAGGGATAAATACAATTATAGGAATAATATTTCATTTCAAAAACTCCTACAACAAGATCATTAAGTTTTTGAGCAAGATAAGTTCATTTTTTCTATCAACCATAATAGGATAAGGCCATTATTTCTATAAACCTTAAAAATAAGTTTAATTTCATCAATGTTTACTTGGCAGAAAAAATTCTACTCTTTGTAAAACATATCTACAACATATATATGGCAGGTGAAAATATTCAAATTTTTGAGCATTCAAAATTTACTATGTATAAATATATTTTGCATTTATATTTTCATGATATAGTTGTGCATATTATTCTTGGATTTTATTAAATGGTATAAGTCAATAAGGATAATATTAATATATAAGGAAGTTTTAGAATATTTGGTACATGAAAAAGAAAATCATCTTACAAGGTATTTCCGATCTTGGAGTCACTGCATCATAATCATTGTGATCTGTGAATAGATAAAAACTCATGTTCATTCCTCCAAGGGAATCCTTTTCATATCCAATGGCACAATATGCCAAGAATTTTTGTGGTGCTACCACTTGAGATTGCAATGCCAGAAATTATCAATAGGGTTACCAATTTTGTAATATGCATAGCCCAACTCTCACCTCTTCTTGTTGTTGTCAATGCTTCTAGAATATAAGAAACAATTCAAAAATTTACCCTCAAACATTAAAAACTGTATTAACCAAATAAACTTGACAGATCATAACTGAGTTTTCTAATTATATTTGAACAATCTACACTACATTGTCTGGATAATTTTCTACAGTAGTGGTATTGACAAGTCTTGCTTCTATGCAATCCTCTACAAACGTGGATCCAAATGGGAATTTCCCCCCCACTATATATGCATAGGATTTCGATCGAGAGAATCTAGTTTAAGGTACTATATTTCTTCATTTTAATACAAAACATTGACTAATCACAAGCCACCATATTCACCTCACTCTTGTAATATTCTAGTTTATTCATGAAATCTATAATATATAAACCAAATAAGAATGACTCATCTCCAACACTTACTTTTACAAGAAATTAATATATTTATTAATATTTAGAAAAAGGCTTCAATTTGTCCGCCTGGGGTAGCTGAAGTGGCGATGGTCATGGAATGAAGTGTCACCGAACTAGAGATCTTGTGTTTGAATCTTGGGCTACCCTCCCCCATAGCGAGGTGAATAATGGACATGTAAACACAAAATAAGAGAGTCCTACCAAGCTTACAAAAAAAGGGCTTCAATTTATTACATTGGTTATGCACATATACTTATATCTTAAACACAATGACAATGAAACAAATGTTGAGAACATTGTTTCCAAGCTTCTACTGAGTAGAGAAGCACATTGCAATTTTAATTTCTTAGTGACTTATCTTGTTAGTGTCAAACAATTTTCTCAAAGAAAAATCCATTAAAAGTGAGGAAATTAGTGGTGAGATCATTTTTTATAAGGTTGATGGTTTCAAAGCATTATTGATAGTCCCACCCATGCCCTCTCCAAATTCCTTACCATGAAGCTTCATCCCTTCTCTTTCCACTACCCCTCCTTCATTAAAGACATTGTTGATTTCATTGAGAAAACCAAACACCTAAATCTTGATGGAAATGGCATCATGGTTAGCTTTGATGTTGTCTACCTATTTACCAAAACCATATCCCAGAAGCCATGAACTCATTTACAAACTAATTGACTCTGAAACCCTCAACCTTATCAAAACTTTCTTGACCAACACTTTCCTCACTTTTAATAGAGTATGCTACGAAAAAACAAGGTGCACAACCATGGGTTCCTCTCTTTCCCTTGTTGTTGCCAAAATTTTTATATAGCACATTGAAACCTTATCCCTTAAAATCTTCGACTTAAAACCTATGTTATAGAAGCTCTTTGTCGATGAAACCTTTGTTATTTGGTCCCATGGTATGCTAGAACTTTGAAAATTTCCCTCTCATGCAAATTTGTGTCTCTTCACCTTTTTTTTTAATGGTATTTTCCTTTATTTTCATAAATAAAATTCTAATTAATGCCTGTAAGAACTTTGGACACCACATATCTCCACAATGGTATGATATTGTCCACTTTGGGCCTAAGCCCTCATGGATTCATTTTTGGGCTTTACTCCCAAAAGGCCTCATACCAATGGATATATTTGTCCATCCTTATATACCCCTGATCCTCCCCACTTCTAGTAAATGTGGGACTTTGGTCATATACCCAACAATCCTCCCCTTGAACAAAGGACCATTGAGCCTCCCCTCAAATGATTATCCATCTGTCCACTCTCTACGAACCAGGATTCTCCACTCCAATGCATTGGAAGCACACACCTTACATGGAACACCACCTGCCTCGAGAGCTTGCTCTATCCCAAGTCAACTCCTCTTCAAACTGTTGGGACCAGGACATGTCCATGAAGAATCTGGAGCACACCACCTGTCTAACCGAGCTCATCCATGAATCCCATCATGATATTACCGGGGCCCACCACCTTTTTTCGGCATTCTGATGATCCATCCACTTGGCTAACTTCAGAACTTGGCTCTGATACCACTTGTAAGAACTCTAGACACCACACATCTCCACAATGGTATGATATTGTCCACTCTGGGCCTAAGCCCACATGGATTTGTTTTTGGGCTTTACCCCCAAAAGACCTCATACTAATGGAGATATTTGTCCATCCTTATATACCCATGATCCTCCCCACTTCTAGTCAATGTGGGACTTTGGTCGTATACCCAACAATGCCTCTTTTCCTTTGCCAATTTCCTTGTCAAATAATAAATGGAAAATGATGCCCAATATAGTTCTTTACCTAACATTTAGCCTTCTCGTAGAAATCTCCCTTAGTCTTGTGAAGGTACAACTAATCCATGCCCAAAATCATAGTGTATGAAACCAAAGGAAGAACATTTAGATGTGATGATGTAGGCATATTATTCAACTCAATTGCACAAGCTCTCACCCAGTGATGAACACTTTTTGGTACTTGAAGCCAACTAGACCAACCAAGACTCTGCATGCCCTTCTTTTCTTATGGCACACTTATCAATGAGGTTAATATTAATATAAATATAATTATATCTAGGATCAATCAAAATGGAAGAAACTTGATCACAAAGCTTACCTTCCATCTTAATAATGAATGCTTGGTTATCAACTTGCTTGTTATCAAATGCTGCATAAATATGAGTAATTCTCTACCCGACATCCCTAACTATCTGTGCCTCCTGAGAACTGTAGACTTTGAGGTTGGCTACCCTGGTACAATGACCAATCCTTCTTATAGTAATCCTTTCCACAAATACAACACTGCAATGGTTCTCTACCAATACCTTTATTATGCTTCTCTCCAAGATGAGATCCATGTCCCTTCTTTACTACAACGAACTTCTTATAAGAATCCACATTCTTACTTGCATCCTAAGGTATTTCCCTATTCATAGGCCACTTTCATTTGGTTTTATTAATCCCTTTCCAAACACAAGTAGGCTTCATCCTGCACTTCGACTGCTCATAATAGTGCTTGAAATTCGCACTGATTTCCTTGAATGACCGAGGCTCATCATACTCAATACAATATTTGAATGCTAACAGAAGTTCACTGATGAATCTTTGAACCTCTGTATTCTTTTCCTTAAGATATGGCACATACCTTAACAACTCCATAAATTTATTCATGTACACTTCATCTATCATAGACCCGGCCTTCAATTCATAGAACTTGCTAGCCTTACCATCATAGCATCTCTAACAAGTACATCTTCCTTAATAGGCTTTTGAACTCACACCAACTCAACTCCTCTGTATTGATGCCTCTGACATGCTTTACATATTCCTACCAAATATCTACCTTTCCCTTGAGACTAAAAATAACTATCCTAGCTTTCATGTTCTCTGTATAATCATGTAGCTCAAAATGCTTCTTCATCCCAATCAACCATGGTTCTACATCTTCTGGTTTCTTCAGCTCTTCATGGAATGTAGAAGCCTTGGATTTCTTGAACTCATCTAGAAAATACCCCCTCTCACTCCTCCTGTAAGGATGATAGCGATGATGACCATGATGCCTCTATGATTGAGAACTAGAATAAAACCTATGCCACCTCTGATTGTGTCATCCTCATTCTATTTGTGCCCTCCTTGAGACCTTTGTTGGGAACAATATTGAGAGGAGGGTGAATCAGTATTTTAAATACTCACAAAAATATTTTTCTTTTCTGAAATATGTACGTGACTTTACTGAACCAAACTCATGTATGTAGGTGATTGTTGTAAAAGAAATTAGCATAATATTAGTAAACTTGTGAAACAATTCATTCATTATATGTTAAACTTAAACTAGAATGTAAGAGATTTATCAGGCATTTGATAAGAAGTAAGTAGTGTTACCGGGAGATCTAGTGTCTATGCAGAGTTGCTAGTCCCACTAATATGGTTAGCTATCTTAGAAACAAATAGATTAAAGTTACTTTCGTTTCCCTTTATGAGAAGTAGATAGGAGAGGAGCAATGAATACCAACCTCAACATTTTGCTCGGTTTTCTACTCGTTCCTTCTGCTCTTTGATGGATCTTTGCCACTCCTCCCTTGACCACTCCACTTCAAAGAGTACCTGTCAAGTCAAAGCAGCATAATACCTTCAAAGTACAGAGATGTACAATCGTAAACAATATAGGACCATATATATATTGACCACACACATGCATATATTAGCAAACATACAAGAATGTGGAGGAAAACTTGAATAGCTTTATTGATATAAAGATTAAAAGAGAGGATTACAACCCATTGATCTAACCTAGCATCATCCTCCCAGGATGAAAGCTCTTCTTCACCTCATGAAAAGATTATATTACCCAACACTATGATATTCCACCAAGAAACCAACAACACTTCCTTACAAGATACAAGATTCTAGCCTCTGGATCTCTGGGATGAGGGATCCATATATAGATGATTGCAGGGGGGTGAGTCAGCTTTTGGGATTTTGATTAGTGTCCTCTCTCTGATAGTTCTTGGTTCCATTTGGATATTGATGATCTCTTACTCATCCCTGGGCGAAATCAGAGAAGCAAGTGTCACAAGAGAAGTTTCTGGAAGATTCCATGATCATCCACCTTGCAAACTGTGTCTACCATTTGTCTACTCTTTCCCATCACACCCTACAAAATGGATTTTCAATATGCATCGCACTTTTTACATTGAGCAGGTGAGAGCATCGCACCCTCTACAATGAGCAATCTGTATGGTCCAATTTTGACCAGTTCTGAGCAGTTTTCTGTGTAGAACTTCTGGGAGATGATGTAATCAGTTGACCTTGTTCCTTTAGGGCATGAAACAACACTTTTAGGGACTCATAAGCCCTTGGTTTATGGACATATCTGATTGGGGTTGCAGTGCCCAAATATTTCTATAACAGTTGCCCCCTAAAGCATGAGGTTGAAAATCTTTTGATGTCGGGTGAAATGCTTTGTCATGAGGATCCGAGGTTTTTCATACTAGAAGGTGACCTGTAGTAAGATACAATACAATACATTATCTTCATAACATTTTCATGATCTGGCTGAGGCAGGCATTCCCATGCTCAGCGTTATAAATTCATTTTCATGTACATAGGACAAACAACCACCTGTGTGGAAGACTAATGATTCTGATAGAGCCATCATCCTTTGATTCGGATGATCATCTATGTAGCAATGATGTACATTTGATGTCTTTATTTTCCTGAATATATCACAGCCCATATGGATGAAACTAGATCTGGGGTCTTCAAACTCATCCAATATTCGCCTGAAGTACAAGTCGATCCATGTGAAAAATGTTCTGGAGTCGAACATGGAAAGACATCACCTGATTACCAGCCAATGATGTAAGTTGTTAACAGGCACAAGAGGAATCACCGATAAGGATGATGACCCTCAAGGTACTACAGTAAAATTTGCGTGGTGTGAAAATAAGACTTGGCATCGAACACCATGAAAAATCTCTTAGTCGAAGGCCATTGATGTAAACTTGTCACAGGAAGCGAGAAACTTGCCATTGAGTCATGCAAGCTTCAAGGTACTGAAAGGGTTGTCCCTAGGTCTACTTCTTGGTTAATGAGCTGATGTCAACAAGAAGAGACCTATCATAGGAGGGCCTTAATGAATCCCACATCTATGACATGGAATGGAGCAAATGACTTTGTGGAGGTGAAAACGATCTGATGATACAAGGCTCAGGGTGGCAGTCATGAAAGAATGGAGCGTGAATGCATTGCAATGGATGAGACACAAGATGGGTTGGTGAATTCTCTGATCGAATTCTCTTGAACATATCAGCGACACTGAAATGGATTGGTAGCGTTAACCCCAAAGATGGATGGTATGGTGGACCAATGGTAATATGACCGTTGAACGAAACAACCTAACCTGACTCAATCATGGTGGTGGAGTGAAAGTGTCATGTTCAAGAGCGACTCGCTACCAATAAAGTTTCTTCAAGTTTTCTTCCCAATTTTCCCCAGTCATTGCTGACTAGTACCTCTTTATTTTTATCAATCTTGAGGAGGATAACATATGATTGTGCTATAATTTTCCCTTCGGGCAAACCTGTCGCCATGTTTTAACAAGCCTAGCGACAGTGAAACTCGTTCTTGTCTCTATGGACAAGTTTGTCGCTATCGTTTTAACGAGTTTAATGATAAAGAAAACTTGGTCCTTTTTCAATTTTAGAGAGTCTGGAAAGGGATGAAAAGGAAACTCCAATAATCCTTTTTCATCATATAATCCCTTAAGTTCGAAAAAGTATAAAATAATATGAAAGGGATGAATTTTTGATAGTTTTAACGAGCCGAACAAAACAAGTTCTCGATCGTTTCGTGTACTAATCCCTCAGGTCCAAAAAGCTTAAAATCTAGAGGAGGGATAGCACGCTCGATAGCTTTAATGAGCTAGAGAGGCCAATTGCTCGACAATCTTTTCATATTTTACGAGTTAGTTGAAAAGAGGTTAAAGGAGACTCGTTTTTTAGGAACAAGTGATATTTTCGTGTAGTCTCTGATTCCAAGTAAGGTTTAGAATCTTCCAATCATGGTAGTGTCACAAGGATGGCTAATAGAATCACGTGTCGCGACTGTTCCTCAAAAGGGTAAACAATCAAATGGAGGCGTATGATCAGCTAAAACAGAGTGGAAGTGATGGTAAGAACACGACCAAGGCTCAAAAGCTGATGATAATGCGTTCGCAATGGTTATTTACCGAAGGTTGGTTCATTTTTTAATGAGCTTAACCTCTGGTGGAACATGTGATCATTGCTCAGGTTTAATTTTTAACGAGCTTGAACTTTGCGTAAAACTGCCCATGGTGGGTTTATTTTTTAATGAGCTTGCATCTTGCGGTAACACTACTTGTGGTCTGGTTTATTTTTTAATGAGCTTGAACCATGCGATAACATATGCTCAGATTCAGTTTCATGTTTACACAAGCTTGAAATGAAAAACTATGCTTGTTATAAGTTCACCTGCCCCCAGCACAATAACGCAAATCGAGGTGCATGCCCCACAAGCTTCATTGTATTCAACACAGTGGTTGGAATGAAGGTTTACCTTCAAGATATTTGAAAGACTCGACTTTGAAAGGGAGTTGTTTCATTTTTTAATGAGGTTGACACAGTAAAAGAACTATCCTCATGGCAACCTTTGATCACAACTCATAAGGGGTCATGAAGGAAAGATCTAGCTCCAATGGCACCAGTACATAATGTACAACATCACTAAATTGATCATCAGATGATGTAGCTATGGTAGGGCTTGGAGGCAATACCTTGTGATGATCCACACTATCAAAATGTTTTGACTTCTTCTTCATCTTTGTTGATACAAAAGATCTCATGTGACATGTTTCCACTGTGGCCATTTCTACCATATTGTTTGGAAGCGGTAGGGCAAAAGTACCCATCAATTTCGGGTCTTTTAGTAGGCCTACTCTGATATTTTGAAGTGAATGAGAGCTCACGTGGATCATCGGAATGCTTCCTGTAACTTGTGAACTTTTAGGGAGAAACGTTTGTTAGTCAATGATTGTAATTCCTCCTTCGAAAGGAAATGCAATCTTTCTAAAGTATGTCGACACAACAGCGGCCATAGCATAGATCCAAGGCCTTCCCAGTAGGATGTTGTAATCAAGGTTTCCGTTGATAACTTCAACATCAATTTCTACTGTCTTGTCCCCCAGTTTGAATTGCAAGTTACATAATATCCCGTATGGGGTGTATGTTCGTCCATCAAATGATTTTAATTTCATTGACGATTGCGACAAGGGTGGAGATCCGAAAGCTTTCCAGCAGCTCATCGACATAATACATGTAGATGCCTCCTCATAAATAATTATTCGATGAATAGTTTTTTTGAGGGCTTTCACTTGAATAATTAAAGCTAGTTGAGCTGGTAACTGAGGATCATATCCTTTATGATTAAAGGCCACAAGATTGGAATCCGCTGGCTCAATCCCACCTATTTCTGAAAATAGAGCCTGCTTCTGGGAGGGGAAATTTTGTAGTACCTCAAGTGTCGACATAGCGGACGGCGATTGGGCAAGGTCCTCTACTATATTATAATGCTATGTTGCTCTGGCACAAGGATTAAATGTCAATTTGTGTACTACTCCCTTTGGCGGCTTTATTGTTAGCTTAGGAATGATGCGTGGCACAACTTCGATCGAAGTTGTTGTCAAACTACTAGGTTGATCATTAGCCTTGTTGTTCGATAGTTGTGGATTCCCGTAATATTTATTCCTTGTCGATATCAAAGCATCATTTTGTTGCTTCGAAATAGACAACATTAGCACTTGGGATGGGGAAGCATTGTCGCTAGCAACCAATTTTTTTCCTGGATTTAGAAACAGATCATTCAATACCGCCGAGGTTTTTGAACTCTTCAAGAATTTTCTAAGTGCAACTTTATGTGCACAACCTTTTGTCCAATGATCCTCATCACATATAAAGCATGGATGACTTGGTTTCCTATCTCCAGAAGGGTTTGCAGAAGATTTTTCAAGAGATGGCTCGTCCTGTTTTTCTTCTTACCTTTCTTTATCTTCTTGCCTCCTGGTTGCTTCAGTTCTTTTCCTTTGTGAGTCGACACGGCATTTACCTCTGAGGTGAGAAGTTCATCATTTTCATTTTGACTAGAAACCATGTGAGCTTTCTTCGATGTAGCCTTTACAGTTTTCGTGCTAGTTGTACCTATCACACCATCGCTGGCATCAGAGTCTTTGTTTAATTTAGGATGAGGAGGAATGGAAAATTTTGGTCTACGAGCATCAGGGATTTTGTCATAGAGCATGCCAGACTGAGTATAGATTAAGTCTAGATATTGCACACGAAAAATGACTTGCTCTTTAGTCACGAATCCTCCCTTTGCCACAGCTTCTGTGATAGAAGGTAATAATGACTTAATAAACCATTCATCTAACAGTTCATCAGGAACATATGTTTTTACCATTCTACAATGATGCCACCACTCATGAATATGATCAGATATGTGAGTGGCTATTGTTTGTTTGAAATTGGAAAGAAGCTTTGTTTCTATTTCGTACCTTATGGGTAACTGAAAATGGGTTAAAAAGGTTGTGGCAAGGGTGCTGAAGATATCAAATGAAGCTCTTGGTAATTCAATGTACCATTTTGTTGCCATACCAGTTAACGTTCGCTGAAAAATGTGAACCCTAATCGAATCATCATTTAGAGTGTTGGATGAACACCATAGATGAAAGGTCATCACATGATTCGATGGGTCTTCAACCGGACTTCCATTAAATTTAGGAATAACTGACGAAAGTTTATGAGGAATCACCAGCAACTAGGGGGCATAAGCAATTGGATCGTTTTTTAGCTGATTTAGATCCAGTAACTCTAAATTTGCCAAGAAGGGCAACTCTTGATTCAGGTTCGGTGAAGCATACCCTGGATAGGATGGTATCACCTGAGTAGTGGGTCTTTGGATACCAGCATAATGCATTTGATGCTGATAGCTTTGGAAAGGTTGATGAGCATAACCATTATGAAATGATTGATGTTGACTGTTTTAAATGTACGGTTGCCCATTACTTGCAAAGATTTTTGGCTCAAATTCTTGGTAAGCTTTTTGGAATTGCAGTTGTTGATATTGCATCAGCAATGGTTGTGAAACCATTTTCTGTTGTCCAATACTAGCCATTTGACCGAGATGAGGGGTAAGAGTACTCATTTGTACCTAGGGTAACAGTGTAATCGACTATCAAGAACAATAGGATTCTTTTCTTTGATTGAAAACGACACTTGCGACACTTCCAAATCAGAAGACAACAACTTGATCATGGTACTTCTTTGTAAATTAGAACTGTAAATGGTGAACAATACATAAAAGAATTTACAGTTCTTTGTAGTATGGAGGCTGAATAATGCAAAGGGAGGGAGTTTCCATAGTGGTATAGTGATCATAGACAGCAAAACTCCTAAATAAAGCTGAAAAGAGTGAACAAAAACCAAAATCTAGAAGCAGTAGTGGTCTTATCTGATCATCGCACCAGTAACACAGAGAAATAGCGATGCATCTCACCTACTACACATGGGAGGTGCGATGCATCCAGATTCTAAGAGGAGAAGGTGCGATGGTCCAAGGACGAGACTTCAACTGGGTTCTTGGTCATAGTTTGCCACTCAGTTTAGGGATTTAAGCCGAGAAAATGTAGCCATTAAATGAAAATCACACGGGCTAATCTAATGAGGCTACTGGAGCCACCACCAGGGCAATTAGGATGTTTACAAATCAATTGTTTAGTTTATAAACAAAACCTAGAGATAGACTGAAGCAGCATTGATCTACTTTGCACTTGCATAGCAAATGCAGTTCGAAGGCTAGTAGGCTTGACTTTAGGCTCTGTCTATAAGTTTATAAAGAAAACAAATATAGACAAGCAAACAAGCTATTCGCTTCCCAGTGAAGTTTCCATTTTGTTACCCAGAAATCTAGTGTCTATGCAGAGCTGTTAGTCCTGCTAAGATGGGTAGCTATCTTAGAAACAAACAGATCAAAGTTAATTTCATTTCCCTTTACGAGAAGTAGATAGGAGAGGAGCAAGGAATACCAACCTCAATCTTTTGCTTGGTTTTCTGCTCGTTCCCTCTCCTCTTTAATGGATCTTTGCCGCTCCTCCCGTGACCACCCCGCTTCAAAGAGTACCTGTAAAGTCAAAGCATCATAATACCTTCAAAGTGTAGAGATCTACAATCATAAACAAAATAGGACCAAATATGTATTGACCACACACATGCATATATTAGCAAACATACAAGAATGTGGAGGAAAACTTAAATAGCTTTATTGATATAAAGATTAGAAGAGAGGATTACAACCCATTGATCTGACCCAACGTCATCCTCCCAGCATGAAAGCCCTTCTTCACCTCATGAAAATCTTATATCACCCAACACTATGATATTCCACCAAGAAACCAACAACACTTCCTTACAAGATACAATATTCCGGCCTATGGATCTCTAGGATGAGGGATCCATATATAGATGATTACAGGGGGGTGAGTCAGATTCTGGGATTTTTATTAGTGTCATCTCTCTGATAGTTATTGATTTCACTTGGAGATTGATGATCTCTTACTCATCCCTGGGCGAATTTAGAGAGGCAAGTGTCACAGGAGAAGTTTGTGGAAGATTCCATGATCATCCACCTTGCAAACTATCTCTGCCATTTGTCTACTCTCACCCATTGCACCCTATAGAAGGGCTTTTCAGTATGCATCACACTTTTTGCACTGATCAGGTGAGATGCATCACACCCTCTGCACTGAGCAATCTGCGTGGTCGAGTTTTCTGCAGTTCTGAGCAATTTTCTGTGTAGAACTTCTGGGAGATGATGTAATCAGCTGACCTTGTTCCTTTAGGGCATGAAACAATAGTCTTAGGGACTCAGAAGCCCTTGGTTTATGGACATATATGACTGGGGTTACAGTGCCCAAATATGTCTATAACAAGTAGTTGCAGTAAGGATAGAATAAAGTATCACATATAAGAAACACACCTAAACAATAAGATTTAAGGTGGAAACCCAATGTGGGAGTGTTGAAGCCTCGAAAATCGGGTCGACAACAAGGGGGATACCCACCAGGTCTGGACCTTGGTTGGAAGCTCCTTATCCGTTTGGTATAGCTCGTCCGACTGGGGATGACAGGACCAGTTTCCCGACCTTGGGTGTGTGTGTGAGTGTGTAGAGCTTGAACTATGCTAATCTAAGGAAAATTCAAAAAGAAAATCTAATTTAGACTCTTTAAACTAACACTATGCTATTATAACCTAATAAGAAACAATACACCTAATATACACTAACCCGGGGTGTATTCCTTGCTATTATGCGATCTAAAAAGATTTCGAATAATAACTGGTAATAAAGATCATTCAGCTATCATAAGAACAGAAATCATTAAAGATAAACTATTTTGCATAAGAAGTTAGGCAAAACAGTTATGAGCAGCATATTGCATAATAAGTTACTTATATGTTAGATACAAAAAATACGACTCCACTGTAAAAAAGTGCCAGATGATAACCCATACATTCATATAATGACATATAAAAAACTGAAACTATGAACCACTTAAAAAACATAAGCAGAACTAGTCAAGAGATAACAGTACCATTTATGACTGGTTCCACTCATAAGCTTCAAGCAACAATGATTTATCTCTCCTTGTTCTAACATCCACTAAGAGTACAGAAGTGCAACATTAGTAGCAGATATCAGACACAAATATTAATAAACCTTGATCCATCCATTCATTAAAACCACCTCTGAGGGTGCAAAAGTGCATGTTCTGAGGACGTGTATTTGACAAATCTCTAGGCCCTTCTCTAAATGCATGAGAAGGGTTTAAATACTGCTAGCTAATTAACTTGATTACATAAATTTGGGATCCGGTTTTCAAATGACCGTCCCTCTGATAAAGCAAATTATTTCTAAAATTAAATCTAACTTTGAACTATTTCTGTATTTCCTCCTTAGCGCTGTGAGTGTGAAGCATTCGACCGAGAGGGGTCGGTTGGTTGTATTTCCCTTTGTGCGTGTTACAAAAATAGAAGTAACAAGGGTCGGCACTGCCTTTGTTTGATAAACTATCGGATATTTTAAGAGAATCTCCCGCCGTCTGAATGTATACATGGTAATAACTCGATTTTTTCTCGAACTGGATCTGCTTTTGCTATTTTGGTTTTCTGTCTTTGTGAATGACTTGATGAGTCAGAAGACTTTACTTCCTGAGAAATTCTCTGGATTGGAAACTGCCTTTTCTCTTCATTCCGGGCTTTTCTGTCGTGTAAGCTTCAGGTATCTTTATAGTCATGTTGCTTTTGTGTGTCTTTAATTCTAATCTTCAGATGGCCTATTGTATGTGGTTCCTGCTTCTGAAGAAGTCTCTTCTGTGGCCTCTAAACATCGATGCTTTCCTCTTTTCCTTAGATTTTTCCTACAAAAGAAAAATTACTCCATTTTATCTCCTGTTTTATAGTTGTGTAAAGGAAAAGAATAAATGAAAAATAAAGTTTGATATGAAAGATTCAGATGTTGCGTGTGTATAATCATGACATTCAAAGTGAACTGACTCTTCGAAAAACGAAAAGCAGCCATTCATACGATCATTAATTTCTTTTTTATAGGCGCGCGCCTAATTCTGATTAAAGGACAACTTTCCTTTGGATGTTGTACTGAACAAGATTTCGCGCTTCGTCGCAGATCGCAGATCACATATTTGTATTATAGCATTGTGGTACCGCGATATCGGATCATTGCAGATTGTAGATTGTGGATTAGAGATCGCAAATCGTAAATCGCACATCGCGGATATTAGTCATTGCGTCTTACTCTATGTGGCTGTTGCGATATGTGAGATCGCACATCGACCGTCGGGGATTTTTGAAGTCTCTCTCTTGTTAAGAGTGCTCATGATAAATGTGATGCGATTAGTTTAGCATCACTTCTTCGTAGTTTGATACGCTTATAACAAGAAGTGTTTCCTTTGCTTTGCTGCGATAAGATTCTAAGGAAAAAAACAAAAATATTCAAGGGGAATTTGATGAATTTTTTACTAGGGGTCCCCCATTTTCTAGGTGTTGTTGCTAACACCAAACAAAAGAGGGGGGGGTTGTTGGTGACTACAACAATGGCGATTCACTGGGAAGAACTAGTTATCTCTGACTTTCTATTGAACTTCAACTTCCGAAACAGAATTTTTTTTTGGTCAGTCTAAACTTTGTTATGAACAGATAGAGTACGTTTGTCTTATCCTATCAATGATACTTTATTTCAACCTCTCTGCATTTCATTTGTTGGCCTCCTATGGTTCAGCCCTTCTATTTACACCAGCCATTACTTGGTTTCTTTTTAAAAGATAAAATGGGGTCATCACTGCTATACTGGTCATTTAAAATATGCTCATTTACCATAGGTAGAGCCTCTGCTACCCGCAGGCATCCATAGCCTCGATAGGGTTACCTGTTACCCAGCAATGATCCTTTATCCTGCTAGAAGTTATCCACAACTTTTTCAGAGAGAAAAACCATTTTTATACTTTTTCTTTTTTATTCTCCAAAGAACAATGTCTTGGTTTGATGGCCAATTTATGACACAGTCATTCACTTGATTTACACTTTTGCTGAACAAGCTGGCTCATGATGAGACCCCTTGTCTTTTTATTGCAACAATCTTAAGTCGTTGCCCTGTTTTGGTAGACAGTATTGGCAAGGTCAACAAGTTATAATATCTGTGATCATGATAAGCCGGCTCGTGATGAGACCTCTTATTCTTTGAGATACGCATTGTTTTCTCAAATTACTTCTCTGAATGTTGCAATTTCCTTTAGCGGGGAGGAACCCAATGTTTTTCCTTAAGAAAGTTCTGGACGATAATAATAGAGTTCGAAAAATAGCAGTTTTACAGAGAGTGCCCATTTTATAATTGATACCTTTCATTGTGCTAATACAAAACAAGTTTTTTGCCAAAGGTTGCTTTCATAAAAAATTTTGAAGTTAGAACTAGTATCATATCTAGAGTAAAGTTGGACTCTATTTGTCAATAATAAAGATCAGATCTTTTTGAAAAAAAAATTCTGCTTGTACAAGTGAACAATAAAAACAAGATCTGACAGAGGATCTGGTTTCCAATTTAACGCTAATTCCTATAGTAATCATTTACAACTGGTTTTATTACTAAGAAAGACAGAACAAAACTATCCTACAAAAATTTGAAGAGTTATCTTTCATCGAAAGTATATTTTCAGGATTTTTCCGTTAACAGGCAAGGAATCCTTCCTACCTTCTAAATCCTGCAACACAAACGTTGACGGGCCTATGACTTCTACAATCTGAAAAGGACCAAGCTAGATTTTCTGGAACTTTGTATGTTTTCCTTTCTCTTCATGAGCCTTATCCCATTTTAAGACTAGGTCTCCCATCTGAAAGTTTTTTCTGGTTCTTATGCTTGAATCAAAAGAGGATTTTATTAGTTCCTGGTGATGAGCATGGGTTTTCTTAGCTTGCTCTCGTTGTTCTTCCAATTTAATTATTCCCATATGTCTCAGTTGTAAGGAGGAAGTAGATACTTCATCGATATATTGTACTAGAGACAAGGAAGGAATCATTAAATGGGTTGGGAGAACCACTTCCTTCCCATAAACTAAGTTAAAGGGAGAAGTGCCGATTGAAGCCTTCTTCGTTATTCTATCTGCCCATAAAGCGTTTACCAAGGTCTTATGCCAATTCTTCTGGCTTTGGTCAACTGTCCTTTTAATAATCCTGATTAGGTTTTTATTTGTTGATTCAGCCAATCCGTTTCCTTGCGGATAGTAGTTGGATGAATATTTTAGTTTAAACCCTCTTTTAAGTGCAAAATCAGTCATTGCATTTCCAGAAAAGTAAGAAGCATTATCAAAAATTAAAGCTGATGGCAATCCAAATATAGTGATTATAAATTGATCAATGAGTTCAATGATATTTTCAGAATTAGCTATCTTGAGAGGTACTGCTTCTACCCATTTAGTGAAATAATCAGTTGTTGTGAGGATATACCTATGTTGCTTGGAGGAGTGAGGAACGATCTCACCTATTATGTCCAAGCCCCATTCACTGAATGGTTTCTCAATGTTTACCGGCTGTAGTGGCATGGATGGTTTCCTTTGTCTCCCTGCAGTAGTTTGGCAGATTTGGCATCTCCTAACATAACTGTGTGAGTCTTTGAACAGTGTGGGCCAATAATACCCTGCTCATAAGATCTTGTGTGCGGTGGCATCTCCAGCATAATGTCCATCTGCAGGTCCATCATGGAGTTCTTGCAAAACATTTTCGGATTCAGTTTTCTCGAGACACCTAAGGAGCACAGAATCATAATTTCTTTTAAAAAGAACATCATCTATGAGCTGATATTGTTTAGCCTTTAATCTCAGGGCCCTTTTCTTGGTGTGATCTAGGTGAGCTAGAGCATACCCATTTTTGAGATAATAAATGGTGTCAGCGTATAAAGATTCTATATCTTTTAGGCTTACCTCATACGTTTGTACTTCCTCAAACGACCTTTCAGGAATATGCGATGCTCCAACTAACATTTTGCAGAAGCCTTGGCCTCTCACAATGCTTGCTGGTTTGATTTCAAGGTTGTATTCCTATAAAGCAGTGATCCAATTCGCTCTTTTTTCACCCACATCCTTTTGTATTAAAAGATTTCTTACCGTTGGAAATGGTACTATGACCTTGGTATGGGTTTTAAGTAAGAAAGGTCTGAAATACTTGATCGCTTTGAAAACGGCATATGCCTGTTTCTCTACGTCTGAATAATTGAGCTCATCCCCTTGTAAATTAGAGCTAAAGAATGCGATTGGAGCTTCCACTTTTTCTTGATTCACTTGAGTTAGGATTGCGGCATAGGATTTTTCTCAGGCGAATGTGTATAAGATAAAAGATTCTGAAAAATTTGGGGTTGCTAAAGACGGAGCATTAATGATAGCCTGTTTGATCAGATTGAATGCTTCATGTTCGTCCAGACCCCATTTTAAATTTGAATTCTTTTTTATCATGGCTTGCAAAGGAGAAACAATTCTGGAAAAATCCGAGACAAATCTTTTCACAAAATTGATTTGACCAAGAAAAGATTGCATGGCTTTTTTATTATGAGGCAGGGATATTTCAGAAATTTCTTTGATTCTATTAGGTTCAATGTGAATACCAGATTTTGATACTATGAATCCCAGAAGTTTCCCTTCACTCAATGCAAAAAAAGATTTCTTTGGGTTAAGTGAAATCCCATACCTTAAACATCGTTGAAAGATCTATTTTAAGTCTCTGAGATGGTCGCCTCGCGTCTTCGAGTATACAGTTATATCATCCAAATAAATCACTACGGCTTTATTGACTAAACCTTTGAATGCGATGTCCATAGCCCTTTGAAACTTAGCGCCGACATTGATTAAAACAAATGGAATCTTTCGATATGCATATGTGCCCCATTTGTTTCGGAACGTGGTTTTTAGGTGATCATCGGGATGTACCAGCACTTGGTTGTATCCTGAAAATCCATCCAGAAAAGACATTAATTCTGAACCTGCTACTGCCTGTAATCTCTACTCCATAGGAGGGAGGGGAAAATTATCTTTTAGACAGGCTTTGTTGAGATTCCTAAAATCGATGCAGATTCTAATATCTCCGCTTTTCTTTCTAACAGGCACCATATTGGAGACCCACTTAGAATGTCTGACGGGGAAAATTATTCTAGATTTTAACAACTTATTTAGCTCAGTATTTATTTGGTTTTCTAGATTGGGGTGGATTTTTCTGAGTTTCTGCTAGACAGGCTTTTCATTGTCGATCATAAGGATAGTATGTTGGATAATGGAAGTGTCGTATGTCTTCAGCTCATCGTAATTCCAGGCGAAAACATTTTTGTATTGTCTCAAGAGATGAATGTACGCTAGTTTTTCTTCAGAAGTTAGGTCGTGGCCTAGATTAACGTTTTGTGGTTTATAATCGGTTCCCAGGTTTACTGATTCATAGTTCAGAGTTGAACTGCGGAGCTTAGAATTAGTAGACATTTTAAATCAACTTTTCAGATCATATAAGTCTTCTAACTTAACCACCAATTTTGGTATAGCATTATCAGTGCTAGTTTTTTGTATTCGTTGATCATGGTGGTCCTCGTCAATTATTTGGTTGGAGTAGGATCCTTCTGAGATGAGGAAATTTACAATATCAGGATCATCATTGAATACTCTCCAGTTTGTTATGTTGTTAGGGATGGACAGTTTAAAAATTAATTCTATCGAGAATCTATCTGGGCTAAAATCTTCGGAGCGGATGAGTCTAGAGGCTACGTTTGCTAAAAGGTCTACGCTCGCGTTTTGAAATCTTGGGATTGAGAAAATATTGAATGCCATGAAATTCTCAGTCAGATCTTTTACTAGAGATTGATAGTGTTTCAAATGACTTGATAGGCAATGTATGGTGTTGCGTACCTGTTTGACTACAATCTCAGAGTCTCCATAGACTTGAAGGTATTTGACGTTCAAGCCGATTGCTTTGTATAAGCCTTGCACCAAGGCCTCATATTCTGTTGTATTGTTTGTGCAATCAAATTCAAGTCTACATGTAAGCATTGTTTTGTTTCCTTCTAGACTGATCAGAACGCATCCTACTCCCGCTCCTTCATTAGATTTAGAGCCATCAAAATATAATTTCCAAAACAAAGATGTATTTACAGGTTCTTCTACAAAATCTACGCACTTTGAATTATCAGTTTGGGAAAAATTTTCAACTTGGGATACAACTGAATTTTCTAAGTAAGGTGATGTATGAGCATTGAAATTGCCGAGGAAAGAATCTGTTGAGTAATTTCCTATGATGCTATTGTTATATGCTATCACTTCATTCTCTCCCTCTAATTATGTTACTATATATTTCTGGTGTAATTCTCGTTCAACCTTTATTTGGTTTGGTTTACCATTATATCGTAACCACATGTGAGACCAGTCGGTTGAGAAGTGTCCATGGAGTTTTTCAGACCAATCCCTGCTGAGAATTAGACCGTAGAATTCAGGGATATCAACCACTAAAATGTCGATAACTTGACAAACCTTGGGGTTAGACGACAATCTTATGGTGACTTGATTAAGTTCACCAATCACTCCGACTTGAGTTCGATCAAGCTGAACTATGCGTACCGCAAACTTTTGTGGTTGAATGCTTAACTTGGCACATATTGATCTGGGTAAACTATTTGTTGAAGCTCCAAAATCTACTAAACAATTGTGCACGTTTTTATTGAAGATTTCATAAGTGAGAAAAAAGGGGGGAGTGTGGGATCTTGATCTTCCTCCAATCAAGGCGATGTCGTTTGGATCGATCTTATTGGCCGTGCTGATTGGGGGTCTTCCCATGTTGTGTGTAGCCACAACTGTAGGCAAAGATGTGGTGGGTATGGCATGTAATTCTTTCATCATTATCTTCTGTTGATGTTTCAATTTGCTTAATTCATAAAGAGTGATATTAGCCCGAGTCTTTTTCATGTCATCGATAATGTTGTAATCCATTTCATCCAACACTATTAGTGTCTTTGATGGAGGTGTTTGATCTGATTGCGCTGGGCTAGATTGAGTCGCCTTTGCGGTTGTTTTCTTTGTTGCGACTTTTTCTTTTATTGTAGGGCTTGCGCCCTTCTGCTTGGGGGTAATTTGGGGAGGATCAAGTTGGTTTTTGCTACGTGTGCTAACCGGAAATGCTTCTTGATCCTCTTCTTGTGGGAGGATGAAATCCCACATTCCTTGTAGTTCCACAACTTCTTCATCATCGGTTTGTCCTTCAATGGTTCTCTCCTCTTCTTCCTCTTCTTCGGATTCGACATTTGAAACAGCGTTGGGTGGTTTCGTATCCATTGAAGGGCCTCTTTTAAAATTTCTATAGGGATTTTTCGAAGAAGTTTCTGCCACTTGTTTCTTTATGCCGATCATCTCATTGGACATGGTTTTGAATACTTTCTATAACCCTTCCAAATCGAAAGGGTCTTTTGTCTGTTTTTTCTTGGAGTCTTCCTTGAAGGAGATCATTTTGGATTTACGTTCTTCTATCGTAGATCTCTTCTCTAAAGCTACAACGCGTCTCTCTACCACTATCGCCTCTGTAAGATTTTCGACTAAAGTTGTTTTATTCACCCTATCTACGAAGACTGCTAGATTTGATGGTAAGGCTGTGATGTACCATTCACATCGCACTTCTTCGCTGGGTTGGGAAGTAGCGGGGATTTTGTTGAGGATCTTATTGAATCGTAAGTTGAAATCTTTGATGGGTTCTTTGGTTTCGGCTTTGAGATTGGATAGGTCACTAATTAATGTTTCCGTTAATCTATCATCACCAAATTTGGTGAGGAATTGACTTTGAAAGATGTCCCAACTTGTTATAGACCTGGAAGGTAATGAAAAGTACCATGACCCCTCTGTTCCTTGCATTCTATAGGGAAAACGCCGGACCACAGCATCTTCATTGGTAACTCCATTGAGATTGACAGAGAGCATGAAGTTGTTAATGTGCTCTTCGGCTAGCATGCCTGTTTCTGGGTTGAACTTGGGTAGCCATTTGTCAGGATGGGGCGGTATTTGGCTCAGGGGTGGAGGCATAAAAACCGCTCCAGGATTGTTCCATGGAGCTTAAGCCATCCTTGACCTACAAGTAATTGTAAGTGTAGGAGATGATCCTTGAGGATTTGAAGATGCAGATAATATGATCTTGGATGATTGGGGAAAAGGGGTTGTGGAAGGTGGATGAGTGATTTGGAATGGAGATGTGGGTTGTTGACTTCGTGGCGAAGGGGTTGAGATGGATGATGTAGATGAAAGAGTTTCACCGTCAGAGTGCAATGATGTTTTCCTTGCTCTTTTTCTGGTGGGAAGAGGGAGTTCGGTTGGCTGGATGCCAAATTTTCCACTCTTTAACCTGGTCAGGGGATGAGCAGGATTGTATTGCGAAGTCACGCTGCTTTGAGATTTATCAGACCCTATTGAAAAAATAGAAAATCCCTGGAGTTTATGAACAAGAGTTTAAACTTCAGGGGGTTCGATGCTAGGTTGGTCTGAAATATTAGAATGTGTAGCAGTGGTTATTATTCGACCAACTTGGGATTCTGAATTTAAATTTTCTGGGGAAGTCTGGGGAGTTGATGAGGGTGATTTACTCTCAGAATGGTATTTAGATTTTGATTTAGGTGTCATTCATAGTCAAGCCCTCCTTCTAGTGCCAAATATGTTGAAGCCCCGAAAATCGGGTCGACAACAAGGGGGATACCCACCCGGTCCGGACCTTCGTTGGCATCTCCTTATCCGTTTGGTATAGCGGGTCCGACTGGGGATGACGAGACCAGTTTCCCAACCTTGGGTGTGTGTGTGTGTGTGTAGAGCTTGAACTATGCTAATCTAAGGAAAATTCAAAAAGCAAATCTAATTTAGACTCTTTAAACTAACACTATGCTATTATAACCTAATAAGAAACAATACACCTAATCTACACTAACCCGGGGTGTATTCCTCGCTATTATGTGATCTAAAAAGATTTCGAATAATAATTGGTAATAAAGATCATTCAGCTATCATAAGAACAAAAATCATTAAAGATAAACTATTTTGCATAAGAAGTTAGGCAAAACAGTTATGAGCAGCATATCGCATAATAAGTTACTTATATGTCAGATACAAACAATACGACTCCACCGTACAAAAGTGCCAAATGATAACCCATACATTCATATAATGACATATAAGCAACTGAAACTATGAATCACTTAAAAAACATAAGCAGAAATAGTCAAGAGATAAAAGTACCATTTATGACTGGTTCCATTCATAAGCTTCAAGCACCAATGATTTATCTCTCCTTGTTCTAACATCCACTAAGAGTACAGAAGTGCAACATCAGTAGCAGATATCAGAAAAAAATATTAATAGACCTTGATCCATCCATTCATCAAAACCACCTCTGAGGGCGCAAAAGTGCATGTTCTGAGGACGATTTTTTGACAAATCTCCAGACCCTTCTCTAAATGCATGACAAGGGTTTAAATACTGCTAACTAATTAACTTGATTACATAAATTTGGGATCCGTTTTTCAAATGACCATCCCTATGATAAAGAAAATTATTTCCAAAATTAAATCTAAGTTTGAACTATTTCTGTATTTGCTCCTTAGCGTTGTGAGTGTGCAGCATTCGACCGAGAGGGGTCGGTTGGTTGTCTTTCCCTTTGTGTGTGTTACAAAAATAGAAGTAACAAGGGTCGGCACCGCCTTTTTTTGATAAACTATCGGATATTTTAAGAGAATCTCCCGCCGATTGAATGTATACTTGGTAATAACTCGAATTTTTCTCGAACTGGATCTGCTTTTGCTATTTTGGTTTTTTGTCTTTGTGAATGACTTGATGAGTCAGAAGAATTTACTTCCCGAGCAATTCTCTAGATTGGAAACTGCCTTTGCTCTTCATTCCGGGCTTTTCTGTCGTGTAAGCTTCAGGTATCTTTGTAGTCATGCTGCTTTTGTGTGTCTTTAATTCTGAGCTTCAGATAGCCTATCGTATGTGGTTCTTGCTTCTGAAGAAGTCTCTTTTGTGGCCTCTAAACATCGACGCTTTCCTCTTTTCCTTAGATGTTTCCTGCAAAAGAAAATTTACTCCATTTTATCTACTGTTTTATAGTTGCGTAAAGGAAAAGAATAAATGAAAAATAAAGTTTGATATGAAAGCTTCAGATGTTGCGTGTGTATAATCATGACATTCAAAGTGAAATGACTCTTCGAAAAATGAAAAGCAGCCATTCGTACGATCATTAATTTCTTTTGTATAGGCGCGCGCCTAATTATGATTAAAGGACAACTTTCCTTTGGATGTTGTGCTGAACAAGATTTCGCGCTTCGTCGCAGATCGCAGATCACATATTTTTATTACAGCATTGTGGTACCGCGATATCAGATCATCGCAGATCGCAGATTGTGGATTAGAGATCGCAAATCGCAAATCGCACATCGCGGATATTAGTCATTGCGTCTTACTCTATGTGGCTGTTGTGATATGCAAGATCGTACATCAGCCATCGGGGATTTCTTAAGTCTATCTCTTGGTAAGAGCGCTCATGATAAATGTGATGCGATGAGTTTAGCATCGCTTCTTCGTAGTTTGATACGCTTATAACAAGAAGTGTTTCCTTTGCTTTGCTGCGATAAGATTCTAAGGAAAAAAAAAAATATTCAAGGGGAATTTGATGAATTTTTTACTAGGGGTCCCCCATTTGCTAGGTGTTGTTGCTAACACCAAACAAAAGGGGGGGGGGGGGTTGTTGGTGACTACAACAGGGAGAAAACCACCATTTTTGTCGTCTCAGTCTTCAATCTTATTAATATGAAAATTTTCTTACTTTATTGTACTGGTGTAGACTAATGCTAGTACATAGGCAGCCACATGCTAAAGGATACAACCTTCACTCATTCTCCATATCCTATTGGAAGGGAGCTCAAACCCCCTAATCTGATTTCAAACTACTATTGGTAGGAAGCTTTGACTTCCTCACTAATGGATCCAACCCTCAACAACATCCATGGACCATGTTTCATAAATTTTCAAATTGGATCCAGGTTCTTTAATACATCACAACTTGTAGATCAACTGATGCAAACACCAACTTAATTCAAACAAAATAGTGAGATCAATGTAAGTAGAACAAAGAAATGAATTCAGAATACAACATCAACAAATAGAATCAACTCCAACCCCAATCATCCATATGCCAACATGTATACACTACTTCACTTAAGGAAACCCACATGTATATGCACTTTTTTGAAGAGAAACCTGCATACAGATCTCAATATGCTAAAAACGTGTAATTCTGAATCAAACACAGAGTTTCCTAGAGTTATTCTGCAATTTTATGTTAGCTCAAAGAACACTCATACAATTAGCATAATATTTTCAACCAATCAACATGTAACCAAATTCAACTTCATCATTCAATTAGTTCTACTTCAGACATTATCACTCAACCCAAATCAACATGAGGACATCACTAACAGACAAAAGAGATACATCATCTTTGACCAGGTTGATCAATTTATGAAAAAAAACCCTTCCTTTATGTACGTGACTTTGAATAAAGAAACCCGTGTGTATACATGACTTAACCGAGACAAACCTGTGTATGTATCTATAATTTTTTACCGAAAGGTGCAGATCATGATATTTAGAGATAAAAACATGTATCAATAATTAAATCTAGTCAATCCATGAGAGAATCATATAATGGAAAGTCATTTTAGGTCTCATGATCATGATCCATCATTGTATTCATCGATGCATAATTGTTTTAGATCTATGTGTCAACTATGGCCCTTACAATGCAAATATACTTCATATTGAAGTATTCATCAAAATCTCTTTCACATTCACACTTAACGCTTTGATCTTCACCTCCTTTTATAGTTAGAGCCTTAGCCAATACCATGAGTTAAAACTACACTATTGCCAGTGGTAATCTTAGATGGGATCAAGTAACTGTTAATGCGCTCAATATTGTGGGCCAATACCATGGTAGGGACCCTTGGTATTCTTAAATTAGTGCACCAGTACGTACATGACTTTGCTTCTTTGTACCTACGTGTATGCTATTCCAAAAGAATGCTCTTCCCTGTGCTTCTTAGCTGATCTATAAGGAGAGTCACGTGAACTGTAATTGACCATTCTACTTGTCATCTTTCATCTTATTCTTCATACAAATATACCATGTTAGATAAATGAAATATAAACATAACCAATATACTGCAGTGAAGTTCAAGGGAGGCTATCTCGTATTCACAATCCTTCCATATTATCACAACACACACACACACAAACACACACCTATAATGACATGAACATATCAACCTATCCACATCATTCATTGTAAAACCAACTAGATACATGACAACCATAGCCACTACAATTCATGCATACAACCAACATGCATGCATAGCAATCACATCCTTCCCATCCTCTCCAAGTATTGAACCTAGAAGCTCTGACACCAATCAGTAATGTGACACCACACATTTACCCACTTTTACGAGAACTCTGGGTAAATGCAAAGAGAAGTTCCAATATGACATGACCCAAACTGCTAGTTTTAGTTAAGGAAGTAGAGCCTACAAACCGGCCACAAATTAACATCCTACAGGGACTACAAATCACCCAACAACCTAGGTGGTCAATCCATGATATGGAACCTTGTTTTAGTCACCTAGACCTATAACTACACCCTTGTCACTACCTTCATGTAGTTTTGAACTTCCAACCACACTCACAAGCCTTGCTCCATGTGGTTATGACCCAGATCCTCATTTTTGTGCCTTTGGTCCAGAGATCTAAGCCAGTTTTCTAGGCTATCCTCCAAGCCACTTCCCAAAAGTTCCTGTAACTTTTCAAAATCATATTTCTCATAACAACAATGTTAATAATTCAAACTTGAATCGAAAACATGATCTTGGCTAACTAGAACATACTAGATATTTTATGAAACACATGGAAAACATGTAAGCTACATGTCATTAATGCATATGTAATTTTATGTCTTTGTACTTTAGTTGAAAATCCCCAAAAAGTTGTAATTCCCTCTCAAGTATCTGTAACAACACTTGTTAGCCTATGCATTCATAAACCATTTATTAACTTATCAACGAGTCATAATATCCACAACCAAACTGCTTAAAAAACCATGCTTATAACTAACATACAACCATAATATTAACCATGACAGAAAAACCATAAAATCAACATAATAACAAGTACAAATGCTCATAAATAATAATATGAAAATAAATCTTACTAACATATGAAAATTCCAACCAAGTTAAGCACTTCCACATGCAATTTGACCATAGATTGAACTGAACCAAAACTTTCTTTCAGTCAGTCACCGCTATGGCATATTCCATGCATGAATGTGGGATCTCATGGGATAAACCAAGTCATAAAGAACTAAGGGAATCCATAGTTTAAAGCACTTCCACCTCAAACTACCACAATCTCACAAAAAATAGTCAAGAGATCACAAACCAAAACAAGCTTGGATGCCTCATAATTTCTTCACCATACCTTGAGGAATTTTCCTGTCTACACCCTCCTATAAAGGGGTCCCCAAAGAAAACCATCTCCACCCCAAACCCTTGGGAATTTTCCTGAGACTACCTCACATGGTTCCAATGCTTTTTGGCAATCCAAAGCTCAACCAAGAAATGAATCCCATGACATAATGGCAATATAGGAAAAGGCAAGGCAAGGCTAAAACCACTATCAAATCTGACCAAAACCATGCCAATGAAACAAATGAACCAAATACTCAAATGCATAAACCATGCATTCACATATCATCTAGGAAACCACACATGTAACCTGTTACCTATAAAAATGTCCTACTCAAGTTTTTAATCCAACCTTCTCCTTTCTTTCCTTCCTTGTCCTTGCTTAGTCCTTTCCCTTCTTTTGCTTGCTTTATTTCTTTCTCCTCTTGGTGTTCCTTTCTCTCTCTAAAACTAATTCGAAATCCAAACTGATAGAAAACTATTAGCTAATCCTTAGAATCTCTTTCATCATTGAGGCCCTTATTATCTTCATTTTCGTTCATTTTTCCTCTAATATCCCTCTCATGCAAATATATGTCTCTTAGCCTTCCTTTTCTCCTATTTCCTTTATTTTCATAAATAAAATGCCAATTAATGGCTCTTTGTCGTGTCCAAGCATTTGCCAATTTCATTAGCCATTAACAAACCAAAAGTGATGCCCACTATAGTTATTTTCCCAACATTCAACTTGGAATACTTGTCCCACAACCTTGGTCTTATTTTGACTTTATTAACCTTTATTATATGAAATTTAACCCAGGGTTGTTAAAAGACTTCATCGATTTCATTGAGAAAACTAAACACCTAATTCTTGATGGAAACAAAAACACGGTTAAATGTGATGTCGTCTCCCTATTTACCAAAACCCTATCTTAGAAGCCATTGACCTCATTTAAAAACTAATTGATTCTAAGACCCTCAAACTCATCAAAATTTTCCTCACCACTACTTTCTTCATTTTTAATGGAGTCTACTATGAGAAAACTAAGTGCACAACCATGGGTTCCTCCATTTCCCTAATTGTTGCCAACATATTCACATAGCACTATGAAGCCTTATCCCTTAAAATCTTCCACTTAAAACCTATGTTTTTGAAGCTCTTTGTTGATGATATATTTTTTTATTTGGTCCTATGGTATGCTACAACTCTGAACCTTCCTGTCCCATATTATTCATTTTCCTTCCTAGTTCCAATTCAATATGGAGCTTTAGTCCAAACAATCCCTTCCTTTCTTAACATCCTTGTCTCTTGTCATCCTGATTACCCACCAAGTCTATTGTAAGAAGACTCATACTGATAGATACTTTCATTCTAGCTCTCACCATCATCCCGCTCAAAAATATGTTGTACTTAAAACCCTTGCTACTTGTGCGAATCATATTTCTCCCTCTCAATAATTTTCCAATGAAAAAGAACATATCACCAAATCCCTTAAATCTAATTGTTACTCCTTGTCCTATATCAAAAAATCATTCCATTATGCTATCAACTTTAATCTTAAAATCCTTGTCATCAATCCACCCTTAGCCAAAGTCTCCCTTCCCTATATTTATGGAATTACCAATAGTAATTCCAAAATCCTTTCTAAGAGGAACATCAAAACCTTGTTCAAACCCCATAAAACCCCTAGTAAGCTCTTCATGTTGGCCAAAGACAAGACTGGCCCCATTTTTGGCCTCAAAATCTATGAGATCCCTTGCTCCTGTGGAATGTCTTATATAGGAGAAATTGGAAGATCCTTCAAAGCCTGGCTTAAAGAGCATATGAATGACACATTCCATAACTGAATTACTAAATCGACTATCGATGAACACTCCCACAATACCAAGCATTTAATTTGTTTTGCAAAAACCAAAGTCTTCACCTCTACCTCTTTCCACTCAAACCACATCATTAGGGAGGCTCTAGAAATTAAAAAGCACACAAGATGGATAACAATTGAGCCATTCTTGGAAAGCCACTATTCTTTTTTTGTCCATTAATAATAATCCTCCTAACCCTGTTAGGCTACCATTCTTCAGTGACCCTCCTCACCTTTTCACTGGCTCCTCTTTTGTTACCTTCCGCAACCCTTTGTTTTTCCTAGTCTCATCCTTCAATCCCACCCATTTTTATTAATCCCTCGTTTAAAATTTTAATATATATTATGTAATTATCTTATTTTAATCTTAGCTCTATTTTAATACTTCATTAATTTAATTTAATTAAATAGTATTTAAATTCTTCTTTGATTTAAATTCTTCTCTAATTCTACTCTCATTAAATAATTTTTTTATTCTATTTTTGTAACTCTTTAATTCTATTTTATATTATCTTAACCTAATTTAATCATATTCTTATATTACTTTAATAAAAAAAATTAATGGCCTTGTTTACTTGTTGGGTTTTTTGGAGTTTCTAGCTAGAATGAGGGAAAAATTATGATCAAATCTTGATTTGTCTATATTAAATTGGATTTTTGAGTGCATGTATGAATCTAGCACCCTAAAAAATATGGACACTTAGATTGTGAAAAGTTGACCCCTCAAACTTGTGATTCCAATGAATGAAACAAAACTGCGCATGGATGACAAAATGGAATATCTACCTCAATGCCTAATTATGGTCAAATCTTGATTTGTATAGATTAAATTGCTTTTTTGATTGCATGTATGAATCTAGCACCCTAAAAAACATGGACACTCAGATTTTGAAAAGATCACCCCTGAAATTTATGATTCCAATGAATGAAACAAAACTACACATGGATGAAAAAATGGAATATCTATCTCAATGCAAGGAGCTAAAGAATTTTGTTATGGAGAATTTTGGTAAACAGGCATGGGGAAAAGAGTTGGGTAGAAAGAAGTAATACATTGAGGAATTTAATCTTGGGTGTTGGAGCTAGCATTTTGTGGAGGGAAAATGTTCTTATTGCTCAATTAAGAACCAACTAACATCAACTTTGGTGTGAAACATGAAGATAGAGAATGCCTAAAGAAGCTTGGGAAGAACCATGTGCATATTTCGTATGTGGCAGGGGAATCAGAAAAACTTTAACTTATGGGAATATGTTAGCATCAGTTTCTTGGAATTGTCCTTTCAGCCAAGGGATTGTTGGAAGGTTGGGCCAGCTCATTATCAATAAGAAAATGATTGAGTTGAAAAAGGCTAAAAAAAAGGAACTAATGGTCCCATAGACTATTTATAGTCTAGTGGATGTTAAAAACATCATTTTATTTTATAGTTCGATTCTAGACAAATTAGACTACAAATTAGGCTTGAAAACATTCCAAAAAATCTAACAAATAGCCTCTGCTATCCTTCAATTTTAGTTTATTAAAACTTATTTTATTATAATAACAATTTAGTAATTTAAAATAAATATTTTACCATGTCCCCTCCAATATTAAAATCAATTTGAACAAATTTATTATTCTATTAATTTGGTCCTTCAATCCATTTATTATATTTTTCTAATTCTTCTAATTTAATATAATTTTAAGGCATAGTCTAACTTATAGAAGAAATATATTTTTGAATCTGATTTCTCCAGGATCCAATAAATTATTTGAATATGATTTCTCTAGGCTCCAATAAATTATTTGATGTGATTTTTCCAGAAAAAATTTCTCTCTAAACATTATGGATCATAGAAGTCTAACCTCAGAAATGTTTTTGAATACAAAAATGGATTCAACTCCCTAAAATTAAGTAGATCAAACAATTTAAAGGTAAATAATACTAATTTAATAATTGAAAGTAACTGTTTTACGATTTCCACTTTGGTGTTGAAATGCGTTTGCAGAAATCTTTTTTATTGATTTGGTCTTCATCTCTTTTTATATTATTCTAATCTTTTAAGTTAATCTACAATATATTTACTCTAATTTAACCACAACCTTTCCCCAACTTCCAAAAAAAATAATAATTGGATTTCAGAGATCTGTGGTTTGTGCTTTTCGAGTTATTTGAGTTAAAATAATAATTATTAATTATTAATAACAAATTATTTATTATTTATTGTTAATAAACATCAAATCAACAATGTTCACATTCTCTCTATTTTTCTAACAATCATATTTCTCTATTTTTCTAACAAACATATTTTATCTCTATCTCTCTGTCCTAATGATCATATTTTATCACTATCCTCTATACTTTTGTAACCATCATATTCTATATCTATCCCACTAAGACTACTATTCCCATACTTCCACTAAAACAAATAGCACATTGCATATTTTTCTAATTCGACTAA
This sequence comes from Pinus taeda, assembly GCA_000404065.3. NCBI lineage: Eukaryota > Viridiplantae > Streptophyta > Pinopsida > Pinales > Pinaceae > Pinus > Pinus taeda. The sequence goes on along the minus strand of APFE031639001.1, from coordinate 8,927 downwards.
TTTAATATAATTTTAATACTAATTTAATAATTTAAAATAAATATTTTATCATTTTCCACTTTAGAATTAAAATAAATTGGACCAAACTCATTATTTTATTATTTTATTAATTTGGTCCTTCATCCCATTTATTATATTATTCTAATTCTTTTAATTAATATATTCTATTTATTTTATTCTAATATCTAATCCCACTAAGACGACTATTCCCATACTTCCACTAAAACAAAGAGCACATTGCATATTTTTTTAATTCGTCTAATTTAATATAATTTTAATACTAATTTAATAATTTAAAATAAATATTTTATCATTCTCCACTTTAGAATTAAAATAAATTGGACCAAGTTCATTATTTTATTATTTTATTAATATGGTCCTTCATCCCATTTATTATATTATTCTAATTCTTTTAATTAATATATTCTATTTATTCTATTTTAACCATAACTTTTATTGATGATGATGATGGTTAATGTCCGCTGAGACCAAATAATGATCTATTGGACCTAAAGACAAATTATTTATTTTGATTTAAGATTTTATTCCTATGCTCAAAAAGCTTGGAGATAAGCCTCCCGAGTTCACTATAATTTTGGCATTGTAAAAGGCTAGGAAGGTCAGTATTGTAACAAAGGTTGTGAAATTGAGATCTAATGTGGTTGTATGCAGGGAACTCTAAGAGGAAGTGGTTTTCATCCTCGATGCTCCTATTCTCACAAATATGGCAGATCCTTTCTATCCATGGCGTTTTAGGAACTACCCAGCGGCCAGTTTCACTATGGAGCTCATGAGAATTCGTTCTAATCTTTGCTATATTAATTTTCTTTTTTGAGCTAGTTAGAATAGAGAGATACTTTTGATCTTCAAGGGTGGGGTTGATGACCTTCTTATAATAACTTAATTTTCTTTTAGACGCTAAATCTTTCTCACACCATAATTTTTCTTTGAACTTAGAAGTGACAATATCTTTAATGTTATTTATGTTTTGCAAAGCATCGTTCTCATTGAACTCCCAATAGTTTAACCAGGCCCTTGTGTCCTTATGCCATCCTCGGTTAAGCCTTAGGTGATTTTGGCTGGAATTTAAAGCTAGCTTAGGAAGTCTATGATTGTCTATGTTGTTCAGCTTGTGCTTGTACATCGGAAACCTGAGCATATTCCATTTTATTATTAACAAATTATTAATTACCAATATATATCAAATCAACAACATTCACATTTTCTCTATCTTAATGGTCATATTTTATCACTATCCTCTCTACTTTCTTAACAACGATATTATATTAGTATCCTCTCTACTTTCCTAACAGTCATATTCTATTTTTTATTTTGTAAATATTCTTGGTTTAACCCTCTTACTATTCCTAGACTTCCACTAAAGCTAGCAAACTGAAAACATTGTCCCTTAATAATGTTTGCGTCAATTTATTTTGAAGAGGGAATACTATCCAATCATAGTTAAACTTGATGTTTCATATATGAATCCATCTATTCCAAAAAAAAGATTACATGTTAAATCAGTCATATTTTATTAGTATCCTCTCTACTTTCTTAACAGTCATATTCTATTTTTTATCTTGTACATATTCTTGGTTTAACCCTCTTACTATTCCTAGACTTCCACTAAAGCGAGCAAATTGAAAACATTGTCCCTTAATAATGTTTGAGTCAATTTATTTTGAAGCATGAATACTATCAATCCTAGTTAAACTTGATATTTCATATATGAATCTGTCTATTCCAAAAAAAAAGATTATATGTTAAATATCATTCTAATGATTAACTTGGTCTTATTTTGATATGTTTGTTGTGCCAAGAGGCGCTCTACAACCCAGTGTAGAGGTAAATCTCACATAAACATGTAAATGTAAATGTAAATGTAAAAATTCAACATTTTTAATCTAATGTCACCCAAATCAATCTAATTATTATCATGTATAAACATAATATAAATTTAAAATATAACGAGATTATGAACACTCAAAATATACGTATTGTAGATAAATATAAATATAAATAAATTGGAGGTATGGTAAATAAATAAAGCCTCTTTTTATAGTTACTCTAAAAGTATGGTAAAATAAATATAAATATAAATAAACTAGAGGTATTTTAGGTGAAGCCTATGAACCAAATACCAAGGGCCTTATTATTAATATTATGCAAAAAAAACTATTAACCTTAATATAAATATTAATAAAAATAAAAATGGCACATGGAATTGACGTGTCGTATTGAAAATCAATGGTATTGACACATGGTATTCATGTGAATGTAGCCTATTTAAAAGAGGAATTAAACAAGCATAGATCCACCTTTACTTGGATCTACTAAGCACTGAGAGATCAAATATCTTTATATGCCAACTAAGATTTGATCCCTTTACATTGCTTGGTAGATCCAAAGTAAAGATAGATATTGTTTTTCATATACATGTCTATCTGTTTATTTTTTTCTCTTTATTCCCTACCTTTTATGACTGGGAAAAGAATGAGAAATGACCTATCATCTTTACAAAGATTGTATATCATTATATTTTGTGAGTTACAATTTCTTTCTCCCAAAATATTCCCCTCCATGTAATGCTGGCTATATTTCTGGGCAAGAGCTAACCAGCCTGCCATAGGGCATTAGATGACTGGTTAGCTACATACCATTTAACCTTATAACACACTCGCGCGCATAACGAGATAAATGAAAAATAATAGAGTGTGTTATAAAGTTAAAGAGCATGCAGCTAACGAGTCATTTAATGCCCTATGGCACGCTGGGTAGCTCTTGCCATATTTGTGTGTTACATGATGTTCCCACTAAGGCCGCAATACATGCGAGAATAGTAAACTGCAAAGATCAACAACAATACTATTCTATTTGATAGATTTCCCCTTAACCTGCAACTGCTATCACTAAAAGGATCTCCTTCGAAGAATTGGCAGGCTGAAACTGGTTTGCAATTATTTTCATTTATTATTCTCATTAGACAAAAACACTATTTCTATTCATTGTTTTCGAGAACAATGAATGGAAATATTTGCAAACCATTTTCAGCTTCGCCAATTCCTTAAGGGACATCCCTTTCAGCAATAGCAGTTGCAGGTTCAACGACAATTTATCAAACAGAATAGTAGTGTTGATCCTGTGCCGCTTACTATTCTCGCAATCATTGCCCAAGTGACAATTTGTTTAAGAGATCAAAGCCATTGATACCATACAAACTAATTTGGTTCCAAATATAAAGTTGAAATACGTACCTTTTGTGTGTTTTGCACATTATGGAGATTGAAAAATTGCTCCATATGTAGTATCCATGTTCAGGGATCCTTGCCATCAAACTTCCTCATATCAGTTTTTGGAACATGGTGGGTATTCAGTCCAACATTAGAGTCTATGAAATCATGATTAACATTTATTTTGTTCTCATCATGAGTTTCCTTTACTACCCTTTCACCATTAATGACCATTTCTTGTAGCAACTTATTCAAATTTATCTTCAATTCTTCCATCTTATCATCCATGCCATTCATCTTAGCTTCCATCTTAGTGTCCATACCATTAATCTTAGGTTCCACTCCATTCATCTTAACTTGCATGCCATTCATATTAGCTTCCATGCCATTCATCTTTGCTTCATTTACCTTTAGTGAGAGTGAAATTTGTTCTACTTGGTCTTGTAATTTTGATATATCATATTGCATTTCTTCCTCTTCTTCACAAGTCATGCTAGAGCTTTCAAGTTTCTTACTAGGTGTTTCCATTTTCTTTCTTCGGGGCATTAATTAACACTAATAATTCTTCACCATTCCCTTTGAATTCCTCAAACTAATTTTTCAAACCAATCCTATGTAAAATTAAAAAAACTACACACCTATTTTTTTCACTTTGTAAGAGCTTGATATTGAATCTGTTGTATCTCTGAAACTCCGGATGTTGAATATCTGAAATCTCGTCCTGCAATATCCCTTTGAGTCCTCTTTCTAACCCCACAATTCTGATCAAGATTGGATTCTCCAACGAAGAGTTATGCCAAATCTCCCACGGTGACCTAATTATGGACTAGTTCAGTAGAGCAAGCTTGTATGACATGTCATGTGTCACTGTTTCAACCTTAGTACCTAAAAATGATACGCATAAAACTATAGGTTATCCTCTTTCTGAAACTTCTTACAAAATTTCAATCTGATGCTCAAAACAAAAGTTATGACGATTTTCCCCAGGTCACATGTTTTGAATGTAATTGTGGAGTCTACAAAAACCCTAACTTCCTCAGATCATATCTTCGCAAATATAGTGAGACAAGCTCTGAAATTTGGACCAAAGTTCAGAATGATTTCTTCTCAAATGGGTTTTTTTTGTAGAAACTGAAATGTCACAGAAAAAGGATATAGCGAAAATTCCACGATGACCTGTTTAGAGCAGAAAAACCCTATAATCCAAAGCTCTGATACCAAATGTTATGAAATCAGCTCACAAAAAGATAGAAAAGATAGATCAACACCTTAGAAATTAGCCTCTTTGAGGGGGAAACCTCCTTTACATGACAAAAATGAACAATTCATAGATGATGCAAATGACAAAGCTTCATTTCTATATATATGAGTTTAAGGCATCACAATATAACCAAGACGACCTAACAATAATAATATAAAAGCACAAACATAACAATAGAGGGATTCTATGGGTCACAATAATAACAATATGGGGATAATAGGGGCACAACAATAATAATAAAGGATACAACCACAATAGTAATGCGAGAATCACTAGTATTATAGGGACCTAACAATATTCAACTTCATCGTTCAATCAATTCTACTTCAGACATTATCACTCAACCCAGATCAACATGAGGAAATCGTTGACAAACAATAGAGATAAAACAACATTGAAGAGGTTGATAAGTCATTTATGAACATAAACCCTTCCTTTATGTAGATGAATTTCAAGAAACGAACCCACGTGTATACGCGACTTAACTGAGACCAACCTGTGCACATATCTGCAAATTTTGACCTAAAAGTGCAAAGCTCTTTACAATATTTGGAATGACCTATATCATAATATTCAAAGATAAAAGCACGTGTCAATACTTATATCTAGTCAATCCATGAGCATATCATACAATGGACATACATTTCAAGTCTCATGATCATGATCCATCATAGTATTCATCGGTACATAATTATTTCAGATCTATGTGTCAACTATGGCCCTCACAATGCAAATATAATTCAGATAGAAGTATTCATCGAAATCCCTTTCACATTCACACTTAGCACTTAGATCTTCACATCCTTATATAGTTAGAGCCTTAGTCAATACCATGATTAAAAAATACACTAGTTCCAACGGTAATCTTAGACAGGATCAAGTAACTATTATTGCACTCAATATTGAGGGCTAATACCATGGTAAGGACCCTTGGTATTCTTAAATTAGTGCGTTAGCATGTACATGACTTTGCTTCTTTGTACCTACGTGTATACTATGTTAAGAGAATACTCTTCCCAATGTTTGTCAATTGATCTATAAGAAGAGTCACATGAACTATAATCCACCATTCTACTTATCATATCTAATCTTATTCTTCCTACAAACATACCATGTGAGATAAACCAAATATAAACATAACCAACATACCACAATGAACTTCATGGGAGGCTATACTATATGCAGAATCATTCTATATTATCATAACACACGCACACACATATAACTACACCAACATATCAACCTATCCACATCAAGCTTTGTAACATCGACTAGATACTTGATAACCATAGCCACTACAATGCATGCATACAATTGACATGAATGCATAACAATCACAACGTCCTTCCCATCTTGTCCAAGTGTTGAACCTAGAAGCTCTGATACCGACCAGTAATGCGACACCCCACATTTACCCACTTTTTCAAGCACTCCGAATAAATACAAAGAGAAGTGCCACTATCACATGACCCAACCTCGTAGTTCCAGTTAAGGAAGTAGGGCCTACAAACTGACATGCTATAGGGACTACAGATCACCCAACAACCCAAGTGGTCAATCCCTAATATGGAACCTTGTTTTCGTGACCTAGACCTATTACTACACCCTTGACACTACCTCCATGTAGTTCTGAGCTTCCAACCACACTCACAAACCTTACTTCACATGGTTATGACCCTAGATCCTCATTTTTGTGCCTTCGGTCCTGAGATCTAACCCACCTTTCTAGGCTATCCTCCAGACCACTCCCCAAAAATTCCTGTAACTTTTCAAAATCATATTTCTCATAACAACAATGTTAATCATTCAAACTTAAATCAAGAACTTTAACTAGACTAACTAGAACATACTAAATATTTTGTCAAACACATGGAAAACATGTAAAATACATGTTATGAAGGCATATTTGAGTTTAAGTCTTTGTTCTTTAGTTGAAAATCCCTGAGAAGTTCTAATTCCCTCTCAAGTATCTGCAACAACACTTGTTATCCTATGAATTCATAAACCATTTATTAACTTATCAAAGCATCATAAGATCCACAACTGAATCACATAATAAACCATCCTTGTAACCAACATACAACTATAATATTAACCCTAACAGAACAACCATCAAATCAACATAATAACAAGTACAAATGCTCATAAATCACAATATGAAAATAACTCTTATTAACATATGCAAAAGCCAACCAAGTCAGGGACTTTCACGTACCGTTTGAGCATAGATTGAACTAAACCAAAACATTGTTTCAACCAATCACCCATGTGTCATATTCTAAGCATGAATGCGGGATTCATGGGATAAACCAAGTCATAAACAACCATGGGAATCCATATATTAAACCACTTCCACCCTCAAACTACATCATTCTCACCAAAACTAGTCAAGAGATCACAAACCAAAACAAGATTGGATGCCTCATAATTTCTGGTGGGCCCTAGTATTGCAGCAGTAATGCTGCAACTCCTGGGACTCCCTTCTTTAATTTTATCAACCCGGTAGTTCGTAACAAACTTGGAAGCGACGGTGTTGTATGCACAAGTACTAGCTCTTGTTGCAGCTATCACTTAGTCAACTAGCAGAAGTCCAGTAGGGGTTTAAGCCAACTTCTATGAGATATGAGAAGATGATTTTTAACTGATGGATGAAAGCTAACTCAAAAGAAGCTAATCTACTTCCAGAAAGAAACTGAAAAGATGAAAGGAAATGCAAACACTAGCAAACCCTAATTTTACCAGCTAGCCCTACTGATGCAAAAAAGAGGATGCAAGCTACTGAAAGAGATGCCAATGACTTCTAGGAAGGTAAAATGCATGTGTCTAAGTTATCACTATCTGAAGAAAACATCTTTTTGTATTTTTGAATAAGTTGTCAGAATTATCGTGCATGTGCTTTAACTGTTTTTGACTGTGTAGAGGTGGATCAGTGAGAAAAAATGCTTGCAGGAGATTGGGAAGGCTCAGAGAGGACCTAAGGGGTCCCTAGCACCCTTCCAGAGAGTTTCACAAAGTTTGGCGATCAAGAGACCACTTTCGTGAGCTTCTACAGGAAGTCTGTAAGATTTCTATAGGATGTTCTGGAATTTCTATAGGATGTCTGTAATTTTCTACAGGATGTTCAGAAATGGGATTTTGGAGGATGGATGGAGGGAGAAATATGAAGCAGTGGGTATGGAGGTGAGATAATGGTGTGAGAAGGTCCAGGTTTTGGTGGATGGAGCTGAGGAGTGATAAGGATGGTTGGATTTGTTCAAGGAGAGATAAGGCACTGCTACACAATAATATGGAAAGTAGGTCAACGTGACGAAACATGGCAAAGGTAAGGTAAGGATTTCAAATGGAGGATGAAGCAAGTAGGTTGGATGGAGTATGGGCAGATGGAGAAGTATGATAGAAGCTCTACAAGTTATCTTTCAAATTGAACAAACAGACACTTAGAAAATCTATGATCTAGTTACTTCACTCTAATCTGACTTAAGTAACAACAAAAGGAAATGAACAAAAGTTTATTCGAAATGAAATAAGTGAAATAAATATGGAACTAAGCAATCATAAACTGAAGCATTTAAACACAACTAATATCAATGTCTGCAAATGAGAATTTCAACAATAAGGATTGCATGACAAAGCAAAACAATGTTTTTGGTGGTAGCAAGGTCACCTTGGTCCCAGCTCATGATTCCACTAAGGGGGAGGTGAGATCCAAGGTGCTTGGTAGCCTTTTTCTAAAGATCTTCCCTGTGATTAACCTATCAAGTAAATCTAAACATGAAAGGCTATTTTAATCATCAAAAACGACCTAAGTAACAAAGCAATATTTTAATCTAAATAACATATTTTATTCTAAGAATGCAGCAAAAACACATGAAAGTAAACAAAGGAGGTACTGGGCACTTGAGATGGGCCCAACCCCAAGAGCTACAGCCTCCTAAGAGAGAGTAGAGCTGGTGCAAAGCTGGATTCATCTTTATTGATCAAAAGAGTAGTTAAATTCCAAAAACTGTCCACAAGGAAAACTTGAAAATGTGCTGAAATGCAAAGCTAAACTACTGCCTAAATAATTGACTAAAAACCGAACTACAAACTAGCTAAATTCTGCCTACAAAGTGACTAACTGAAATGAGGACCTAAGCCCTCGTATTTATACAAATTGAGGACCCCAATAGTCCTCCTAAATTTAGGGACTCAGCTTCCCAAAACTTGCAGTTAATAACAATCCTACTTGACTTGCTTGGCTACCCTTGTGATAATCGATTTGGCGGCCCTTGAACTCTGAGCTGATGGTGGAGAATTCGATGTAAGGGCCCATAAATGAAGGGGACACCTTCTTAAAAATCCGCTCCCTTGTTCTTCCACGAATTTGGCTGCCAAGTGCTCATTAAAACCTTTGATTTTGTCTCAAAATTGACCAAAACACTGCACAAAGCACCCAT
>APFE031638988.1:107385-135382 GCA_000404065.3 Pinus taeda | reverse complement strand
TCCACATCTAGAAATTGTTTCTCTTTTGGTTCTGGTTTGATTACATGGAGCTAGAAAAAACAAAGCATTGTTGCCCTCTCATCCACAGAAGCAGAGTATGTTGCAGTTACCTCAGCAGGTACACAAGCTCTTTGGCTCAGAAAATTTTGGAAGAAATTGGAGAAAAACAAGTTCAGCCTACAGTGATTTATTGTGATAATATAAGTTCCATAAAGTTAGCAAAGAATCTAGTTCATCACAGCAGGACAAAACATTTTGACTTGAAATATCGCTTCATTAGAGATTTGGTGCAAAAGAAGGATATTGAATTAAAGCATATAAATACTCAGCATCAACTAGCAAATATCTTCACCAAAGCAGTTGCAAAAGATCAGTTTTTTGCAGTACGAGATAAGATAGCCAATCCTCATTAATCATTAAGGTGGAGTGTTGGGAATAATGCTTAATTAGTTATGTAAAATGCTGACAAAGTAGCCAGCAGATTTTGTGTTCACTGCAAAATTAAAGTAGCAGATTGTTAGGGTGGTCACTACTAGAAAGTGCTGTAAATTAGCTGTAATGTCAGTAGATTTGTTTCAGAGTTGATTTTAGTAATAGTTTTACTATATAAGAATGTAGTTAATAGTTGAATTAATATATAAGATTTGCAGCACTTTTTAGCTCACACAGTGACTGTGTTCTTTAATTGTTTTATCTTTTTTTATATGTATTTTTCTTCATAGTACTGTTGGCTTCTCAATTGGCTTGAAATAATTCATTTCATATTCTACATTCTTAGGAAGATAAAGACCTGCACTTTATTTGCTTCTCTCTTTTGTAGGCCTTTATTGCTCCTGAATGCCATGATTACAATCCAGGGAAAATCATTGGGTGGGGCCTAACAGACACAAAATAGCAGTTCAAAGTTTTTATGAATGTTGTTCACTTGCAAAAGAGGTAAAAAATTTCAATTAGAAAGTAGAATTATTTTGGGATTTTATTGAGAAGGTTACATCAGCTATACTTTTTTCGGGTCCTTGATGATAAGTGAAGTGTCCACCTAAACTTTGAACAAAATTAAAAATTCTCCACGCAGATTCATCCAGAAAATTTCTCTCATTGAATGTAGAGAGATTGTCTTCATCATGTAAACTTGACCCAAAAATAGTTTAAATGGAAAGCCTCACATACTTTCTTCTAAACATGCACATAAAATGTAGAGACACTCTCCCCATCCTGTAAACTTTACCCAAAAATAGTTTAAGTGGAAAGCCTCACATACTTTCTTCTAAACATGGTTGAAAAATATTGGTGAAGGTCTTGGGTTCTAACATCCCTGATAAGCTTAAATATTGTCCCAGTTTAAAGCATCAGCTGACCACTGGCTATGAGGGTTCTTAGCCTCCCAAGGTACGTAGAGGAGGGCCTATGCGTTCTCACTCTACTTCCCTTAAGCCTGTTGTTGGTGTCATTAGTTGCACGCCAAGGTTTGAGAAAGATCCAGTAGGCAGTAATTCTTCTTTACTAATGATTGCAGTGGATATTTCAACATGGTGCCATTGCCTCTTGTAGTAAAAGCTTCTCTGAGATTTATCAAATGTAATAAATTCCTCGATCCAGAAAAAATAAAAAGTATCAAATTGACCCAGTTCAAACCTCATTTTGAAAAAGTTGTATTTTGATCTATTTACCAATAATAATAAGGAAAATGGAAAATACTTTTTGCTTGAGATGCAGAAAAGAAATATAACATATTTATGTTGAAATTTTGTCTTTCTATTGTTGTGGTAAAGTTGAAACAAAGTGTATATATTAGTTAATTTATGTAGGGTTTAATCTTCAATAAATTCAATGTTCAGATGTATGTGAAAGCTGAAAACCAATTGTGAAGGCTTGGCTAGTCCTTAATTACATCAATCCTCACAACATTCCAGTGTTATTCTTCCATCTAACATATGAGTTGAGTTGGCCATGGCCTTTATACAGTACTGAAAAATGTTGAAACATTGTTTTTTAATTTTTTGGGGGGGCGATAAATCTTGTGAGAATGCTTTGCTCCCATTGTAACTTGTAATAAGTTGTCTAATAATAGAATCTCCAAACAGATAGCAAAAGGGTCAATGGATCTTGAGAATTCCAAATAATGATATGACTTAATTACGATCTTAATTTTTTTGGGGAGTAATATGTCTTGTGAGAATGCGTTGCTCTCATTGTAAGCAAAAGGGTCCATGGATCTTGAGAATTCCAAATAATGATATCGCTTAATTGGGATCTATAGTAGATAGCATCCATAAACTAGGCAGAGCCCACAAGACAAGAAACTGATATTATTGAAAACATTAGTACCATAATCCATGGACTTGAACTAGAACCCCTTTCCTAAGTGGCAAGCATTCTAGCTTGTGTAAGCAGCTTATCAAATGTAAACTCCCATTATTAATAATCTCCAGTCTAAGTTCCTGTATATCCATTAAGCCAATCCTATATCAAAGTATTTACTTCAATGGTTAAGGAGTAATTATTTCAAATAAAAGGAGAAAATACAAATATGGACTTACAAAAGTTCTTAACTTTATGATTGTGGAAGGATAATTGATGCATACTTGTTTGAAGGATAATTGAAGCATACACCCACATCTAACTACATTGGTAGCTCTGAATATACTGAAGGGAGTATGTTTGAGAGAAATCTGAATATAGTGTTTGATAGGCTTGTTCAAGGTGCGAAGAAAACAGGGTATATGGCCAAAGTTCTGACATAGTATATGGCTTCCTCCCATGCATGGAAGACATGATAGTTGACCAATGCTACAGTTGTTCACAATATGCAATGAATACCTTTAAACAATATTGTTTGAATGTGGATAGAATGTTTCTTACGTTATGAAAACTACGATTTTATCGGAAAAATAGGCACAAGTTTAGGGTCCTTTTACTCTAAGCGCTTCGGGGGGGACACGGGTGTCTATATTCCAAATAAAAACTTTTAGGTGGATGTTAAAGATTTCTTAAGCAAGTTATCAGATGAAGCAACACTTGAAATGAAACAATCTGCTTTGAGTACTACAGACTCGTCGTCTCAAAAAATTTACGGCCTGGTCCAGTGCACTACGATATATCCAGTAAAGAATGCACAATAAATTTCATATTCACATCTTCTATATGTTCAATGAATATGGAAATGATGAAGAAAAGAAACTAAACTCATTCAGTTATATAATGACCAAGAAAAGAAACTGAATTCAAACACACACAAATAGACACAGGATTTACGTGGTAAAACCTCGACAGGGTGTCAAGGAAACATCCATGGGGAGAGAGATTGGAATTTATTAATTCAACAATGATTCTCCATGATTACATTTCTTGGGCATTCACTAGTTTTATACCATCCACCTCTGTTACATAACTAACATTTCAGTATGGAACTGACTAGTTACATTTTACCCAAAATTACATAATTTGTTGTCAAACTAACAAATTCCACCTTGGCAACAATTTTCCTAATCCCTTGCCCATGCCCATTCATCATATTTTCTGCAAGCCAAGAGAAGCTAAACACCACCATAGCTTCTCTACTGTAACTAGCTTTGTGAATATGTCTGCACAGTTCTCTTGTGTATGGACCTTTTGAAGAGCTACTTTTCCGCCATCGGTCACATGTCTTAGAAATGATACATTACATCATTGTTCGTGGTTCTGCTGTGATAGGTAGGGTTTGTAGCCAAGTGAATAACACTTTGACTGTCACAAAGTACATTCACTTTCTCCTGCATTATTCCAATTTCATCAAGTAGACCCTTTAACAAGATTGCTTCTTTACTAGCATCTGAAGCAGCTATATATTCAGTTTCGGTAGTGGACAACGCAACTATTTCTTGAAGCTTTGACATTCAACTAATTTCTCCACCTGCAAGAGTAAAGACATAACCTATAGTAAATCTTCTTTTGTCCAAATCACCTGCATAGTCAGCATCTACATATCCACAAACTGATCCTTCACTACCATTAAAGACGATGCAATGGTCACTTCTGCCTCTTAGATATTGAACACCCATTTCATTGCTTGCCAATGTTCTTTACCTAGATTTGCCATGAACCTGCTCACAACTCCAACTTCATGTGAAATGTTAAGTCTTGTAGATACCATCGCATACATTAAGCTACCTACAGCATTTGCATATGGTACATGAGACATATACTGCTTTTCTTCATCAGCTCTAGGACTCAAAACCGAAGAAAGCTTAAAATGGAAAGCTAGTGGAACATTAACCGGTTTCACATTGTTCATAGAGAACTTTTTAAGTACCTTCTCCACATGCTTCTATTGTGATAACCAAAGCTTACCATTTTTCTTGTCTCTGTGTATCTCCATGCCCAAGATATGTCTTGCTACTCCAAGATCCTTCATATCAAACGCCCTAGAGAGTTGAGCCTTTAACCTATTGATCTCTTCCATGCTTTTGCTTGCAATAAGCATATCGTCAACATACAAAGCTAAGATAATGAATATGCCATTGAAACTTTTGAAGTATACACAATGATCATAGTCACTTCTTATAAAGTTCTGGCTAACCATGAAGGAATCAAACTTCTTGTACCATTGTTTGGGAGACTACCTCAGACCATACAATGATTTGTTGAGCTTGCAAACTAATATTTTGTTGCGGCCTTGTACAAAACCTTCTGGTTGTTCCATATATATCTCTTCATTCAAATCACCATGTAGAAAAGTTGTTTTAACATCTAACTATTCTAACTCAAGATTAAGCAACGTAGTTAGTGCCAACACAGTACGAATAGAAACAAGTTTTACAGCTGGAGAAAAAATCTCATGAAAGTCTATACCTTCAACCTAAGAATAACCTTTTGCTACCAGTCTCACCTTATACCTTTCGATACTTCCATCAACTTTCCATTTCAGCTTGAAGACCCATTTGCATCCAACAACACTTCTCCCTTCAGGAAGCTCTGAAAGATCCCAGGTATTGTTCTTTGCTAAGGAGTCCAATTCTTCTTCCATAGTCATTTTCCATTTTTTTCTATCTGTATCATCTACTACTTCCTGATAACAAGAACATTCCCCATCTTCAATAATCAACGCAAAAGATGAAGCAAAATCTTCATACCTTTTGGGAGTTTTCCTCTCCCTTGTAGACCTTCTTAGAGCGACTAGATGCTGAACTGGTTCAGAAACTTGCACTGGTTTAGAAGCTTCAACGACTTCCTTTGTGTCTTCAACACCTTTTTCTCCAGAAGTCTCTACTTCCTTTTGACTGTCACTGAAATGTCTAGCCTCAAACTAAACTTGTTGATTTGGAAATACCTGTTCCTGTTCAATTCTTTCAACATTTGATGTTAAAAGAGAGGATTCATCAAATGTTACATCTCTACTAATGACTATCTTCCGCAATGTAGGATCCCACAACCTATATCCTTTCACTGCATAGTCATACCCAACAAAGACATAACATTTCGACTTTGGATCTAATTTTGAACGCTGATTTTTCAGAATAAGAGAATAAGCATCATAGCCAAATATCCTCAAATGTGAATAGTCACAAGACTGACCTGTCCAAACTTCTTTAGGAATTTTGCAATCAATTGCTACTGAAGGTGATCTGTTAACTAAATAACAAGCAGTAGATACTGCTTCTGCCCACAACTCCTTTTGCAAGTTAGCATTGCTGATCATGCTTTTGGATCTTTCCATAAGAGTCCAATTCATACCCTCAACAACACCATTTTGCTAAGGAGTATAAACAACAGTTTTGTGTCTAATAATTCCCTCATCCTTACAGTATTGTTCAAATTCAACTAAAGTCAACTCACCACCATTTTTAGTTCTTAGACATTTAATAGATTTGCATGTTCTTTTCTCTACCATTACTTTAAATTGTTTAAAGAAATTTAATACATCATCTTTCCTTTTTAGCATATAGACCCAAACTTTACAGGAGTAATCATCAATAAACATTAAAAAATACAGTGGACTTCAATATGACATGACAGGGGATGGTCCCCACAAATTAGAATGAATATAGTATAAAAGATCTTTACTATTATGATTTCCAACTTTAAATCTCTGTTTACACTGTTTTCCATATACACAAGGTTTACAGAAATCTAACTTCAAGGATTTCAGATCAGGAAGAGATTTACATTTCATTAGTATCTAAAGACCTTTCTCGCTCATATGACCCAATTATTGATGCCATAGATGAGTACCTGCTTCTTCCTTTTCTGATGCAACCGTTGCTTCAATGACCTGAGTACTTCCTTTTAACCTGTAAAAATTTTCGACCTTTTCTGCCTTGATAATGACAAGGGCTCCTTTAAAGACTTTCAAGATGCCATCCTGACCTGTAAAATTATAACCATCTGAATCCAACACTCCCAAAGAAATCAATTTTTTCTTCAAATCAGGGACATATCTAACACTATTTAATGTTCTAACTGTGTTATCATACATCTTAATCTTGATATCTCCCATCCCAACAGTCTGACATGACACATTGTTACCCATAAACACAGAACTACCGTTTACATTTTTATATGAAGTAAACCAGTTTCTATGTGGGCACATGTGATGTGAAGCACAAGAGTCTAATAGCCAGCTATCTAAACCCTGAGAGACATTACATTTAGGCGAAGTTTCATCTATCATACATAATTCTTCAGCAGATAAAACTTCATCCATCATACGTGAATCGACCTGATTCACTTCCTTCTTCGGGTTTTCAAATTCCCTTCATTTCCAACAGTCTTTCTTCAAGTGTCCAATTTTATTTCAGTTCCAACATTTTTCCTTACACTTCTTTCCCTTCTATTTTGATCTGGAAGACCCCCTTGGTTTTTCTCCTCTTTCCTTTGAGCATCCTCTAGCTACCATGGCTTATGATGCCACTGTTTCAGTGCTGGATTTCCTTCGTACTTCTTTAGACATGAGAGCTCCGACGACTGATTCAAACTTCAAAGAATGAGCACTGCTCAAGCTTATTGAAGTTACGAAGTGATCCCATGATTCAGGCAAAGAACACAACAAGGTTATGGCTTTATCTTCTTCCTGTATTTTAACTTCCATATCTGTTAATTGACACATTAGTGTATTAAAAACATTCAAATGTTTTGCAACATTTGAACCTTCTTTCATTTGAAGACTGTATAACTATTTTTTTAGATAAATTTTGTTGGTTAATGACTTTGTCATATAGAGTTTTTCAAGTTTTTCCCACAATCTTGAAGCTGTAGTCTCTTCAACAATATTGAAGAGAACTTCATCCGCTAGGCATAACCATATGGTACTGAGAGCTTGGGCATCCAAGTCCTCCCAATCTAAAGTAGTCATGGTTGCAGGTTTCTTAGTTGCCCCATCCAATGCCTTGTGCAACCCTTGTTGCACAAGCAGATCCCTAACCTTCAGTTTCCAAAGAGAAAAATCGCTATTTCTGTTGAATTTCTCCACTTCGAATTTTGCATTCGACATCTTGGCCATTTTCTGAGGTTTCAATCTTCAGTCTAGTTTTTTTTTTCTTTTCAAAAAAATATTCTCAACCTTTGAACTAAGGTTTATTTGTTTTCTTTCTTCAAAAAAAACTTAAAAAATAATTCCCCAAAACAACTCTTCGACAGATTTTTATTTAAAAAAAAAACTCTGTTTTCTTTTCTTCAAAACACATCCACCCCTTTATTTTCCACAACTTTCTGGAAAAGAAAAAAGAAAAAAAATCTGGAAAAAAAAAAAAAAAAAAAAAAAGTTTAACCACAAAAAAGTACCCTGATCTAGCACACAGATCTAGTAGCACTACTGGCACCAACTGTGGCAATGAACATGATGAGGTTCTGGCAGCGACTCCACAGTTTCTTCCTCATAAATAGATGGCTTTGGTTGCAGAGTTTTTGGCCTTTACGCAGACCACCCTTCCTTCACGCAGAGGGTTTTCAGCGTTCTGGTCTTCACACAGACAGACAAGTTTCCCTCCTCGCGTAGGCAGATTCCAGATTTTTTTTCCACTGCAATTTTTATGAAGGCAAACCACCCTTCCTTCATGCAGAGGGTTTTGATTGGCGTCCTCCTTACGTGGACTCTACCTGGTTCTATCAGGCAGCACGCAGACCACTCACTCAAACAGCACACAGGCTCTAGTCTTCACACACAGCCGGTGGCTATTCAACCTCACGCTGGTTTGGCAGACATCACAGAGGCTATGGTCTTCACACGTAGCTATTGGCTCTTCAACCTCATGCCCTCTTGCTCTTCAACCTCACGCTCTTATACCAATTGTTGAATGAATATGGAAATAATGAAGAAAAGAAACTAAACTCATTCAGTTATACATTGACCAAGAAAAGAAACTGAATTCAAACACACGCAAATAGACACATAGGATTTACGTGGTAAAACCTCAACAGGGTGTCAAGGAAACATCCACGAGGCAAGGGATTGGAATTTATTAATTCAACAATGATTCTCCACAATTACATTTCTCAGGCATTCACTAGTTTTATACCATCCACCTCCGTTACATAACTAACATTTCTATATAGAACTCACTAGTTATATTTTACCCAAATTTACATAATTCGTTGTCAAACTAACACTATATGCAAGAGTTTAGTATTCGAGTCAAAGTTGCATAGTTCGTTATGAAATATATCCTTTATTTAATGGAAGTGTCCTTGGAACACATCAGAATAATGGAAGTGTAATTACAACACAACAGAATGGTAGAGGGATGAAAGCTTCAAAGAAAACACCTATAATTTTAGGGATTAAAGCTTCATGTTAACCCTATCCCTATTCACAACTTGGAGAAGAATGAAGTTTTCCAAATTGAGAAGTGGTAACTAAGGTAATGGTGCCACACGATTCTCTGAGCTCGTAGGTACTGCATGTTATTAAAAGGTAGCACATACCCTTAACCCATCTAAACCTGGGGTTTGGTAGCTTCTCACACTTTGTATTTTTTTCCAGTAGAAAAAAATACATCATCTTTCATAAATAAAAGTGATTACAATGGATTGTTTCTGATTTGTTTTTTTACTTGAATAAAAGTTTTTGTCACAGATTTATCATTATATTTTAGATTAATACAAAATTTTATTTACATATCATATTTCTTAAAATTTATTTATGATTGCACTTAATATTTATTAGCATAATTTTTCTGATTGTTTCTGTAGTATTTTTGTCATAGTTTCAATAAAAATCATTACAGTTTATATAAAATGCATATTATGTAATGTTATGCTACAGGATCCTTATAGTTCCTTCATTTACTACTGAACCTTGTTGATATGCATAAAAGTGAATTATATCTATTTCGGTTGCAATTCCTTTTTTTGATAACATGTCTTGCAACTCCATTATGTTCACGATACACATACCTGTATATGATTTGATGAAAGCTCCAAATACCCCTTATCGAAAATCCAAATACCCTTCATCCATGCAGTAAGAACGAATAGATTAAATTGAAAAAATCTATGTACCATTCTATAACAGTTTTTAAGTCCAAGAAAATATTTAAAATCTCCCCATAATACAATAACTTCTACGGGACTGTTTGTGCCCCTCCTCCTTCCCACCAAAAATGGTAAAACATGCCCAATGTCCTCTCGCACTTTATATATGATTACACCGAGCGTTAGATTTGTATGTGCGAGTGGCTTGATTGAAGATTCAAGTTATTTGAGGTTTTAGATGTGTATGTACAAGTGTCTTGATTGAAGATTTGAGTTATTTGAGCTTTTAATAATTGAATTGCAGACTGGGTCTTTAGATAAGACAAATATACTAGGTTCAATATACTTTTATATTTATATTTTATATTTTCATAATACAGATGATGATGAAGGTGAAGAAATCGTACTCCTCAATAATAATAGACACATAATATTTATTATTGAAATATTACCTGGATTCAGCCCTCTGTACAAGGTAAGCTGGGTTAAGTAAGCTTCCATTAATGATATTTACTATCTTAAAATAGAGTGATATTCAGGCTCTTCTCTTGGCACAATTGACTGTAGATTAGCAGTTTGAAAACAATATATTGGGGATTTACATCTAAGCTTAATAATTTAGAAAACTTTTATACTGTAGGGAACTACACTAGATGGAAAAGAAATAGCTGTGAAAAAATTGTCCTTCAAATCTATGCAAGGAAGAAAAGAGTTTTTAAATGAAGTTAAACTTGGAGCCGAAATTCAACATCGAAATTGTGTATGCCTACTAGGCTGCTACGTACGTGATCAAAAAGATTGCTTGTCTATGAATACTTAGACAATAAGAGCCTTGATCAAATATTATTTGGTAAGTGGCTTCCATGTTATTATGAAACTAAACAGAAAATTAAAATTATCACTGTTCAACAAGGAAATTCAGATTATGCCAAATTAATTAATGTCATGCACCGATACGGACCCAAACAAACGCAACCAGCTTGATTGGGGAAAGTGTTACAATATAATAATGGGAGTAGCTGGTGGGCTTCTCTATCTTCATCAGGACTCGAGGCCGTGCATTATTCATCAGGATGTTAAAGCAAGAAATGTGTTGTTGGATGAGGAACTGAACCCTAAGATAGCAGATTTCGACTTAGCAAGACTTTTTTCTGATGGCCAAACTCACATCAATACAAGAGTTCTCACAACGTAGTGAGATTTCAACACCATCATTACTTTCTTAATGAAAATGTTTTACTCTTCTCATTTTACTTCAATAGGATTGACAATATTGTAATTGTATTTATACCCTTTCTTTGGTTGGAAAATGGGGTTTTGCATTCTTGGTTATGCGTTATTATGGTTTAGGGATTTACAATCTTAGTTGCAAATATGCTTCCTTTTCAAATAACTTATCATCTCCCATTTCTAATTTTTTTCCTTAATTTATGATATTCAGGAAAAAGTGGGGCTTTTCATTCTTGATTCAGCTATTTTTATGATCTGGGAATGATTGACAATCTTGGTTGCAACTATGCTTCCTTTTCAAATAACTTATCATTTCCTATTTCTAAATTTTTGCATCAATTTATGATATTTGACATTGTACTCTATATATGCACTGGTTATATGCCACAAGAGTATGCTATGTTGGGGCAAGTATCTGAAAAAAACTGATGTTTATAGTTTTGGCATTCTTGTCCTCAAAATTATCACAAGAAGAAAGAACACTAATTACAATTTTCCACCTGAAATGAAGATTCTTTTGGGATGGGTAAGATACAATTTCCCTTTTATTCCCAACTAAGCATATCTACCTTAATTAAGTTAAGACCTATCACGGATACCCATGACAATATTGAGGATGTGTTGTCCACTCTGTATATATCTGATTAGAATGATGAATCCTCTGTGATTATGCAGGTATGGAAGTCATATGGAGCAATTATTGAAACGTGCGATGAAAAGCAAGCGGTGAGATGCATTAAGGTTCGTCTTTTGTATCAGAGAGAGGAGAGCTTACAGAGATGCACACACAAACAACTCAAAACATACATTCATTCGATGACTGAATAGATATTTATATACAACAGAGAAACTTCTGGAATTCGATGGGGTGGTGGCTTCTTCAGGATGCTTTGCCCATTTGTCAATGATTTCTAGAAACTCCATTTAATACATCTCATGAATTCTAGCTGCTCTACGCCGACTAACACTGATGACTATGCCAACTATCGTCGTCATATTTTCGTTGTGATTAATGGTCTAACACCTCCCCTTAATCATGATGACCTAAAATTTAACTTGCGTGTTGGTCTAAGTCTCAGCTAGGCTTACAACAAAACATTTCATTTTTGCCTTCTTATTAAAGGGTCCATGCTTGTTCCTTTACCTTTGTTGGTGCAATTTCATGTTCACCTTTTTGGGTTTCCTTATGGAATTCCTTTTCTCCTTGCTTATGTACTTACGTCAATAGCCTCTTCTGGATTGGGATGCAATGCAAGATCCCGAACAAGGTAATCTAATTCATGTTCTCCCCACTTTCCATGAGGAGCCACTAAAATGCACTCATCCTCGAACATGAGTGGCCTCAGAACAACATCCATGGTAGCATCCTCCACAATTGCAGTCATCTTGAAAGCAAATCCAATAAAACTTCTAACAATTGGGTTATGAGAGAAGCAAGTTTTACTCTAAGTGCTTTCTTCAACAACATGATCCTCAATAACATGAGTGAGTTCTTCAACAACATGACACTGTTTGTCAAAGATTTCTTCGAACTCAAAAGTACTACCAAACCCAAATGGGTTCCTGAGAAAATGATCATCAAAAGGATCATTGTCAAAAAATTCTAAAAAGATAGACATATCAACTAGGCTTAAATTTTCCTTAAACTCTGGTGATCTTTGACTTCAAAATAGAACCACTCTTGGAATAGCACCTCTCGGTTCTACCTCTCACTTCCCCGGATGCACACCACACTTTCACTGCCCCACCCTTCTGATCAACGTTTTCTAACAATGAGCTCTCCTTCTCTTAACACAACACGCTTCTTTTAACACAACTCTTGACTCACAACACACTGCCCCCAAACCTAATAGCACTGTAGGTCGATCAATGACTCCTCAATGCCTCCATACCAAAAATACACAACAACTCTTACTTAGAATACAAAAAACAGGGTACGCATAAACTGGTGCACTTCTCCCTCTCTCACAAAGAACTATATCGCTCTCCACTCGACATTCACACTACCGGGCCTTCAGGACTCACTATCACTCCACGACACCAAGCAACTTGGGCTTCACACAACCCTGCAACAACTCACACATAATTTTTTTTGCCTCTATGCAATGCTCAACGCCTACTCAAAATAGAGATGGATTCATCAAGTGCTTATAACAACACTATAACAACCACACTAATGTGGCTCTTCTCACCACTTAGCAAGAATAACAAAATATCCATGCTTAACATCAAATAGATGGCAGCACAATGCTCATGGAACTTCACAATCAATGAGCACAGAACACACCACCAAGCCCTCTCAGCAAACCTCATCGCTTAAGTAGGCAACACGAAACCTTCAACTGTGTTCCCAATCAAAATTTCTTCAGCATGCTCATTGCCAGCACGCTATTCTCAAGCTCACAGCACACACCACCAAGCCTTCCCAATCTCTGTCTGCAGTCTCTTTGCACCAGCACTTCACCGGCACACCCTTACATGTTTTCAGCAACTTCGGTTGCACCAAAACTGTCACAGCCGCTTGTTCGATCCACGCTCACCACAACACTTGCAACAAAACACTCTCAACACAACAATATCTCCAAGACTTCACTAAACACTCAGCACTACAGTTGGCTTCATGCAGTGATTCACCACTCGACCTCCTCCAAGCAACTCACCTGAGCTCTATCTTCTGGACAATGTTGGGTGGCGCACACAGTTCCATAGAGCGACCTCTCAACCATGCTTACTATGGATAGAAGATCACTACCTCACAGCCCCTCGGCTCTGATACCATATCAGAGAGAGCAGAGCTTGAAAAGATGCACACACAAACAACTCAGAACATACATTCATTCAATGACTGAACAAATATTTATATACAATAGAGAAACTTCTAGAATTCGATGGGGCGATGGCTTCTTCAAGAAGCTTTGCCCATTTGTCAATGATTTCTAGAAACTCCATTAAATACATCTGTTGAATTCTAGCCGTTCTACGCCGACTAACACTGATGACTATGCCTACTATCGCCATCATATGGTTGTTGCGATTAATGGTCTAACATTTTGTGTATACAAGCTGAATTGTCACTTCGTCCACCAATGTCGACAGTTACTTTGATGTTGTCACTTGATCCCACAAAGCCTGCATTTGTGATTTCTCATGTTTCCCCAAGTTCCGAGTCTACCAGTTATAGGTTCACTCCCACGTCTATGTATGCTTCTACATCTTCATCTAACGCCACTGATTCCATTACTGGATTGGTGCCCAGGTAATGGTAAATATGCAGTGATTTAAGAGACAGGTTTCAGTAATGTTGTGACAATGTATTCCACCATGGAAAAGATAGCACTACTTTATTATATTAGGTTCAACTATGGAATATAATGATGAATTTATTTTTAAATGGACGATAGGGAATGTGAGTAATGGACGGATTTAATTTTGTTAAAATTGATGGTTTGCAGATTTCTGTGATTGTGATATTTGAGGTTCAGAATTTTGATATTCCACTTTTTGTGTTGCTTTTGTTTCCAGTCTAAAACAACACTCATTTTGTGTTGTCTATTTTAATGAGAATTATTTTATTATATAATTGTTTTATTATTTTGTCTAATATTTTTCATAGTAATTTTTTAGTCAATTACATTTGAAAAGAAGAAAAGAAAAGAAAAGAAGTATTGGGAAAAAAATGTTTGTTTAATGATATATGTTATGATATTTTATATTTTATTACTTTTATGGAAGTGCAAAAATAAATTTAAATTATAAAAAGCTTAATGAGATATATTTTAATTATATATTATTATCTCTAATATTTTTTATAGTAATTTTTTAATTAGTTACATTCCAAAAAGGGAATAGAAAATGAGTATTGAAAAGAAATTATCTTTAATGATATATGTTATAGATATATTTTTTTTATTATTTTATGAACGTGGAAAAAAATAAGATTTCAAGTTTGTTTATCTATTTTATTTTTTATATGGAATTTCTTAATCCGATTTGAAAGTCATTTTAAATTTTAAATGTTTATATATTTGTATGTTAATTATTAATATTATTATTATATTATAATAAATATATTTAATATAGATATATATATAAATTGTGTTTTAGTTGTTATTTTTGTTGGTTTTTTTATGAAACACTTTCTTGTCTTTTTCTTCTCATTTCACATAGTGTTGTGGTTGTGTTTTATTTGGTGTTTGGTCTTTTTGTTTTTGCTCATTAATTTCATTTTTTGGTAAGTGCAATAATGAATGTTCACAAATATTCCATGACACTCAAGACTCTAAAGTGGGAAATTGCAAATTCATTTAACATCTTCCAAATTCATTTAATGTCCCACTACATTCTCATTCAGCATGGGAAAGCTTGCCAATTTTCACTTGCAAGATATCTAAAAATGTTAACTAGCAATCAAGGCCTCTCTGTATTTCTAAATTTGGTTAACATTTTAACAAGTGACCCTTGTGGTTATGTTTCTTCCATCTTAAATGTTCAAATTTGTCTTCTTTATTGTTAATTTGGTTGTCCTTTTACGAAGTGATCCTTGTAGTTTTGCTTCCTTCACCTTGTCTTTCTCCAGTGTAAGGATGCAAATTCACAAACATTCCATGTCACTCATATCATGGAAGTAGGAAACACCAAATTCATTCAAGGTCTCTTCACTTCTCATGATACTGTGATAATAACATAGGAGACAAATGAGCCTACTGCTTGATAATGTGATGATAGGAGTTTTGTTACGCATGAAAAGATAGCATGCACTTCAATGCCCATTGAAGCCAAGCTTCTCGATCTAATATGAGACTGGGATTGGATAATGTGACAATAACATGAGCCAAATGAGCATAAGATTTGATAATGTGATGCTAACGTTTGCGATATTCATGTAACGCCTAATATCAAAGTTTACAACATCCTTTAATCTCCATTAAAGTGAAGTATTTAGACATAATGGGATGTCATTTCCAAATGAAGTGACCCACATGTATCCTTTTTATTGTAGATTTGAGTTAATTGAGGTTCAATTGCTAAGTTTATTAGTTGAATCACATACTGCGTCTTTCGAGGTTCAGTGGCCAAGTTTAACAATTCAATATACTTTTATATTATATTTAATTTATTTTCAATATTTTATATTTTCATCATTGGTCTATAAACTGTCATGGATATCTCATTAGACAATTCATCATAATAAATCTTCTAAAATATATTCGAAAAATTAAAATCTAAACTATGAGGATTTATTTCTCCTTAGATTCTTGGATCTTTTAATTATTGTTTTTTGTGTATGTATGTAAATGATAATTATGTAGAAAATAGAGAAAAATGAAATAAAACTCATGAACCACAACTTAACACAAGATATAACCTCAAAAACCATTTTAGGAGGAAACTGAACTATAAGGTGAGGTTTCTCTGCTCTTTTTCTCTACATGGAAAATAGATGCAAGTACAAAGAGAGAGACTTGTGGTGCATGGAATGCTACAATGCAGAAACCATATCTATTTTCTCTCTTCTCTCTCTACTCCACTCTTGTTTACTCTACTCATCTATGGAAAAAAATGCACTCCCATAAAATGGAACCCCTTTTCCTCCTAGTGGCTCGATTATAACACAACTTGATAGCCTACTAGTGATTAAGTTTCAATCCTTCAACTCTTAACTAGAGTTACAATATGTAGTCTTCTAAAGTATTATTCATCGTGATGAGGTGGTTAGCCACTTTTCCATGAATAATATGGAATGAAATGTCATCCTCTCAAATTATGGTGGTCAAAATAGGAAGGTCATCTTCCAATTGACAAAATTTTTGAATACAAACTCCAATTGAGATGATTCTTATGTCATTGGAAAGGTATATGTGTGTAAGGTTCCATGCTAAAGTACTAACATTTACTGGCCCCATCAAACTACTTCTACAAGGTTTCTACACCCCAGTTCTCCAAAGTAGGTCCCACTAAGAAAAATGGTCGTCTGTGTAGGAAGGAAGAACATAGCGCTAATAGAGTAATAGTAGGGGGGATTCACAAGGGATTAAGCTTATCAGGCTAATAGCAAGGGGAGAGAATTAGAATTACAAGGAGGATGAAGTGAGGAGTCTTGCTACAAAAACTAAACCAAATAAGGGAACAGAGAAGCGAGAACGAAAATTCCATATTGGAGAGATTAGAGATACCATGAAAAGAAGCCAATCCTAGAATGAATTGTAGGGGTTTTAAATTAAAAGCGAAACATGAGTGGCAACCCACCTTGGTGTATCGGGGCGGAGTAACTTAAATGATGATTGAGAGCCAAGATCCTAGAGGTTTGATGGCAAGCGTAAATCTCATAGATTGCAATGTGTTTGTTGCCTGGAGGTTGTGGCTCTGTATTGCTAGTCCACTAACATTGTATCCATGTTTTAAAGGGTTCAATAACTGATCGTAAATTTCCTTGAGTGGAATGATGGATACATACTACAAAATTGAAAAAAATGGTTATTCTAGGTGGAAAGGTGTGTGAATTGAACATTTTATTTAAGATATACATGAAATAAGTAAAAAAATGCACTAGTTGGACATCTCATTACTATCCAAATACATCTAATTATAATACTCAATGATGTCTTAGTATTAGGGTACGAGGAATCCATTAGATATATTGAGTGGTTAGAGCCAACTCACTTGTGGTATATAGGTAATGAAGGTCAAACTAATTTTCCCACAAGTAAACTATATTTATTACATCAAAAAGAGAATGATGACACTATAAAAGATATAAATGAAGGAATTGGATCATGTATAAGAATGTCAAAGACACCATCAATAATGAGGCTTACCTAATTGTCATAGAGTAATGGAATAATAAGGTAGAGTATTGAAAAATTATTCTTAATGTTGATTTTTCATAACATCGAATGTGCTCTAGCCATGAAATTTGGTGGAGAGTCTAAGGTACATGAGATCTCAAAGACCTAGAAATCGTTTGGACAAATTCCACCAGGATGAAGAGATATTAAAATAATTAATATTTTTAATGGGTTCCTAAGTCTAAACTTATGAAAAAAAAATATTAATGTGTATTAATATAAAATGGGTGAGAAAGTTCTACGTGATGACGATCAAACCAAATCTAATATTAGCCCTTGATTAGGGACATAATATCGGTCGTTAAATCATCAACATGAAAAACATAAGAGGAGGATTGAGGTTCAATTAGAGATACACTAAGATAGATCAAGAATTGGATTTTCTGGGGGTGGGTTTGCTGAGGAAATAGAGTTAGAGATCAATTACAGTGAGGGGCAGTTCAGCAAGGGATTTTGATCCAAGGCTAAAGAATACATAGCAGAGAGGCAGAAAAGTGTCGGGAGAGACAACACAGTCCAAGGAGGGCTGATGCCGAGGCTGTAGGAGCCAACGAAGAGGATGCAGAGGGTCATAGGGGCTGATGCAAAAGTCATAGAGGCTAATGCAGAGCACACAGAGTGCTTCATAAGTAGCACTAGGAAATTCTTTGGGGAAAACTAGGAGTTGATCAGCAAATCTTGAGCCGGGAGAGGGTGGCGCAGTTCCAGAGAGGATGACGAGTTCCAAAGAAATGCTTGGAGTAGCTTTCGCTATCGAGCACAAGGAACAATTAGAGTCACTGTGGGGTTGATCATTTGGTTGCTGATCTTCTGAAATATCTGTCTCGGGATAGAGGTAATACTTCTGAGGACATCCTCTATTGAGTGAGCGATTTCTGGCACCCTAGTTGTATTCACAAAATATTCTTAATAATAAAACTCTATATATGCTACACAAGTTTTCCGGCATTGGGTTTTTCCAGGGATAATTGTCCAAAAATAATGGTGTCCCTTGTGTTATTGTTTCTTTTTACTTTAGTGCGTGATTTGTGTATATGTGAAGGCTGCATTTTTGTTTACTTCGATATTTATGCAACTAAATATCTTGTTAATGTAAAGAACAAGTAGGATATAGTAAACCAAAAATTGCAGTAAGGGTTTCTGATGTGTTAGATTTAGAAATTTTCACATGGTATCAAAGGGATTTCAAATTAAGGAGGACTGAAGACACCAGCCAAATAAATCTGAGAATTTGCAGTAAAGAAGTAGTTGTCCTGAGAGACAACATTGTCCTAGTGCTGAAGAGGCAAGAGGAGGAGTGACACAGTGCTGAGAGGGTGACGTTGAGGCTCACGCAGAGCTTGTGTCACCATTCTAAGCTAGGAGAAGGGCCATTGCAGAGGTAGAGTGGGGAAAAACAAGCTTACATAGAGCCACTTCATCTTTTTGAGCCAGGAAGGATTAACGCAGTTGGACACGAGGAGAAGATTTAGCCCAAGCCATGATTGTGCAAAGCCTGAAGAGCTCAGATTCTTTAGTTTTCGGGGCTAAGCGAGTTGTGTAGATTGTGATTTGAGGACCTGGTGGGATGTTGTTTCTTTCTTTTTAGAATAGTGTCTAAGGGGGCTGAACCAAGTTAGAAGGAAGCACTACCTCGACAGATTTATAGCGAAGAAATCTAGATCCGAGTTGCACGGGAAAAGGAGTATTGGGGAGGAGTGATTTGATAGTTGGCCAAAGAATTTCTAGGAGGGAGGTTGAGACTCAGAGGGAGTCTAGAGAAGAGGAGTAGAGATGGCAGTAAATGGATTGAGGGATCAAGACAGATTGGATGGGGCTTCCAATTTTGTCATCTGGAAGGCCAAGATCCTGGCAATCTTGGATAAACATCACATCAAGGACTATGCCTTGAAAACCATATTTGTCCTAGTTGATTCGAATGCAAATGAGAGGTATGAGGAGGCTAAAGCAAAATCGAAATGCATGATTCTAGACGGGGTCAAGGATCATGTCATACTGCATATTGTTGAGAAGAACACAGGAAGGGAGATGTGTTAGACGCTAACCACCTTATACCAGGGCTCTTTTGTGCAGCGGAAGATGTTATTAGAGAATCATCTGAGGTCATCTCAGCTACAGAAAGGAGAAGAGATATATTTTTTCCTTCTCAAGTTGCAAGAATTCGTGAAGAACTTACCTTTGTGGGGTCTACACCAAATCCAGAATTTATAGTCAGGACAGCTCTGAATGCAATCTCTGAGGAGTGGGAGGCATTTGTCCAAAGCATTTTGGGCATAGCAACCCTCCCTAGTTGAGAGGAGATGCAGGCAGCTTTTCGGTAGGAAGAGATCAGGATGTTGACTAAGGCATGAAATAGCAGTAAGGGAGTTCAAATCAAGAAAGAGGAGGAGGAGGATGTAGATCTAGGATCTGTGGGACAATATCAGGTTCAAAAGAGGAAGAATAAAGATATCTCCAAGGTCAAGTGCTTCAACTGTGGGGAGATGGGATATTATCCATCTCAGTGCCCCAGGAAGAAAGGCAAGAGGGAAGCTTCCGACTCAAAGGTTGCTCCAACAAAGGTGGAGAAGGATGTCGAGACTGATGATGATTGTGCCATGAGTGCTCATGCACCTCTAGAGAAGAGGTTGGGATACATTGAGTTGTAGTTGAGAGGACTATAAAAGAGGGGGAGGAACCTTGAGGTACCAAACTATTGGATCACATCCGGCTACAGGAGCCCTTAATGATAGTAGCATGATGACAAGTGTTCGGTGGAGCAAGGTGTGATGGAGCGACACTACAATGTTTGAGTGTAGAAGTCTATAGCAGCACAGTGGAGGTTACAGTAGTGTGAGAGGGGCAAAAGAAATTGCAGCAACATAGTGGTAGTAGAGGGAGCACATGATAGCAGTAGAGGTGGCTTCAACATCACGAGCCTTCCAGACTAATTGGGATGTCAGTATTTAGGGGGAGTTAGTTACTTACTTCTTGGTAACTAAGTTGCAGTGCAACAGTTAGCAGTGGTAGTGCTATGGGCAACATGTTGAGAGGAAGTTTCAGTATAGATGTAGTAGTCACAGTGGCAATGGCAGTGCCATGGGAATTAGTATAGGAAGTAGCAATGCAGTGGATCTGGGGTAGCAGGTCTAGCATCAGCACAAGAGGACTGATGCGGAGGATCAATGTGATGCTTCTATGGTGAAGCATTACTAGATCACATTCCTCGCTAACAGGGAGGGTTTATTTTTGGTGGCATCGGATATGCTCTAGCCATGCAATTTGGTGGAGAGGCTAAGACACATGAGATCTCCAAGCCCTAGAATATTAATGTGTGTTAATATAAAATGGGTGAGAAAGTTCTAAGTAACGAGGATCAAGCGAGATCTAATATTAGTCATTGATTAGGGACTTAATCTCGGTCATTGAATCATCAATAGGAAAAGTATAAGAGGAGGCTTGAGGATCAGTTGGAGATACACCAAGAGAAATCAAGAATTCGGTTTTATGGGGTTGGGTTTGCTGAGGAAATCGAGTTAGAGATCAGTTGCAGTGAGGAGAAGTTAAGCAAGGGATTTCGATCCAAGGCTCAAGAATACATAGAAGAGAGGCAGTAAAGTGTCGGGAGAGACAACACAAGCGAAGGAGGGCTGACATAAAGGTCATAGGATCCAGTGCAGAGGACGCAAAGGACCATAGGGGCTGACATAGAATCCATAGAGACTGATGTAGAGGAAGTAGAGGGCATCAGAGGCAGCACTGGGAGATTCTATGGGGCAGATTGTGAGTTGATCAATAGATCCTGAGCTGGGAGAGGGTGA
The DNA here is from genome assembly GCA_000404065.3 of Pinus taeda. Taxonomy (NCBI): domain Eukaryota; kingdom Viridiplantae; phylum Streptophyta; class Pinopsida; order Pinales; family Pinaceae; genus Pinus; species Pinus taeda. Next base: position 114,060 of record APFE031638988.1, on the reverse strand, counting down.
CACAGTTCCAGAGAGGGTGATACAGTTCTAGAGAAGTGCTTGGAGCAACTTTCGTTGTCCAACACAAGGCACAGTTACAGTCACTATGGGGTTGATCATCTGGTTGCTCATTTGCCAGAATATTTTTCTCTGGATAGAGGTAATACTGTCATGTACATTCTCTATTAGGTGAGCCATTTTTGGCACCCTAGTTGTATTCTCAAAATCTGCTTAATAATAAAACCCTCATATACATTGCATCAATTTTCCCTCATTGGGTTTTTCCGAGGATGATTGTCCAAAAATAACGGTGTCCCTTGTGTTATTGTTTCTATTTATTTCAGTGCATGAACTATGCATCTGTGAAGGTTGCATTTGTGTTTACTTCCATATTTATGCAATTAAATAGCTTGCTAATGTAAAGAACAAGTAGGAGATAGTAAACCAGAAATTGCAATAGGGGTTTCTGATGTATTAGATTCAAAAATTTTCACACTTAATAGTTTTGAATAAAATTTGCAATGCTCATATGATAGTGGACATAATTCATTCATATTCCAACTAATATTGACTTAATACAAGGAAAGAATCCCTATTCTTACCACAAAAAATGTCATGTATCTCAAGTATTATGAAGGGTTTTTAAATGTAATAGGGAAACCAATATATGGTAGACCCAAGTGCAACATGGAAATCTTATTGGATATCTTGAGGAAATGCATATATGATTCCCATTAAATCATGAAATGAGGATAGATGGGAGATTATTTGGATGGAAATGACCACCTCAGATACCTTCTTTGGTAGTATACATAAGTCGATTATTTGTGTTAAGGTTGATTGCTGAAGCCTAGATCATGGAATTACATCGAAAAAACTATTAAAACAATATTGGGTACCAAATCCATAGAACATAGAACTTGTGTATATTGTAGTTGATGCCATAGTTTGGGCGTAAAGAAAAGATAAAGAAAAATGAGGATACCATTACATTACGTTGAAATGATTCATGAATGATATTTTGTTCTTCGAAGAATAATTAATATTTATGTAAAAGCAATTTTTAATGTGTGTTGTATAACATTTGTGGGATTCATATTTATTTTTTTGTGAGTTGAACCCACAAGGATTTGAAATTTCAATCTCATGCTTTTACATATTAATGCATAACAAGGCAATGGCCAATTGAGCTACACCTCGTGGGATTTTTGTGTATAGCCTCAAAGTAAAATTGGTTACAAGTCATGCATGCAAGTTGGGAAATATGACTAATGATCTAGTCAAAATGCATGGCCTATTGCAAAATCTTCTTATATAAAAAGTTGTTCAAGTCACAAATATTTTTATCCTAGGAGACTCACTTATTATTATTCAACATATTTAGAATGGATCTTGGCAAAAAAAAAAGTTTTTAAATGAACTTAAACTTGGGGTCAAAATTCAACATAGAAATCTTGTATGCCTACTGCGTTGTTGCGTAGAGAGATCACAAATATTGTTGATCCATGAATACTTACCCAATAAGAGCCTTGATAAAATTTGATTTAGTGAGTGGCTTCCATTTAATTATGAAAGTATATGGAAAATTAAAATTATTATTGTTTGAACAAGGATATTTAGATTATGCCAAATTTATTAATGTCATGCATGGACACATACCTAATCATACGCATCCAGCTTGATTGGGGGAAGCGTTACAATATAATAATGGGAGTAGCTCGTGGGCTTCTCTATCTTCATCAAGACTCGAGACCATGCATTATTCATCAAGATGTTAAAGCAAGCAATGTGTTGTTGGATGATGAACTGAACTCTAAGATAGCAAATTTCGATTTAGCGAAGCTTTTCCCTAATAACCAAACTCACATCAGTACTGCAAGAGTTGTCTGAACTTAGTGAGATTTCAATACAATCATTATTCTCACGCACTGTTAATGAACATGTTTTACTCTATGCTAATTTTATTTCAATAGGATTGACCATATTGTAATTGTATTTTTTTAGCAGAGAGAAAAAAAACCGCTACCTTTTTGTACCTTTTTGTATTAAGAAAAGAGTAGTACATGGTCTAGGTTTTTTCTTTTTCATTTACTTATAAAAAGAAACTAACTTGATTTTTCTAAGTTATTAATTGTTTAGTAATGGACCTTTAAGTCACTTTTTGATCCTTAATCATCTATGTTACTTGTAACTTTAAAATTACATATTCTACATACTAGTATTAACTCTAAACAAAATAGATTACCATCATCTTGTGAAAAAAAAGTGTTCAATTGTTCTCTTTATGCTTGTCCTTCTAGGGCGGAAGTCGCATCCTCCCTTTAACACTATGCATAATTGATGCTTTCTGAGTTGATCATCTATTCCTATTCAAATGTCTAGAAAAAAAATTCCCTATTGACTTCTTCATCCCTCTCTTTGATAGCATGTGTGCTATCCAATTGTATTCACTATATATGTCTTCAAAATGTATTTCTCATAACATTTTTGTCATCACCTAAATCCCATTCATCCAATTTTTTAGAATGAGTGGATTGAAATTTGTATTGTGCACCACTCATTCTATAATTCCCTTTACATCCACGAAGATCTGGATATTGTCTATCCTAATCCATTTTGCTACAATTAGAACTCTGGAAAGAGCTAAAAATTTAGCCCTGCTATTTGATCCCTTACCACCTTCCCACCAAAAATGATTAATATTAATGGAAATGACCACCCCACAACCACAAAGTCTCTCTTTACATGCACCATCAAAAAATCGTACACGACAACTACCCCATATGTCTTATTCTTTGTATACCTTAAACCTTTGTATCTATGTTTCGGCCTCATTTTCACATAAGTTGATACTATCTTGTATATATCTGTCTGAGGCTTCCCTAACTTTTGTTCAAATATTTCCGCATTCCTGTTGCCCCAAATGGTCCAAATAACAAAGAAAAGGAGAACCTTATGTCTTGATAAAATTGGACAAGTTACCATTGCACTAAATTTGCATTATACCTATAGAAAGAAGAGTGTCAAACCATACCTCTTATGCATAATAGCACTTATATAAATATAAGTACTCCAATTTGATGTTTCCAAATCGTTCGTACAGAGACCACATATACCAAGTCCAATCATACTTATTTGTTGTAGGATATTCTAGGTTAATATTTTTTCGTTCATCGCCAGCGAGAAAAAAGTTTTCATCTTGAGCGGGATATCCCACTTCCACATGACATGAATCCACTTATCTATATTTTGTATCAGCGGTTTTTGATATAAGTGCTTATATATCTCTTTTAGCATTGGATCTTATTTCTTAGTCTTTCCATTCCACATCAATTTATCGTATTGTTCCTAAAGTGATACTTGTTTCAATTAAAATTTTAGTGTAATGTACCCATTCTTGTGTGAGACCCTCCCGGATGTCTGGTTCATATGCCAAACTCCATCTGTAGCCAAACAAAAGCCCTGACTATATGTTGTGTATGTGCTTCATATAAAGAATATCCTTATTATGGACGTGTTGCAGTAAAGGAGCCCACAAAGTGAATCATTCCTTCATACCGACTATAGAGTTCATCATGATTATAACCTTAAACCCATCTCCAATATACCATCTAGTAACATCAAACATTTTCCATGCATATATTTTATCTTCATATAACTAACCATATCGCGTTTCCTGAAATTACCCAAGACGTCAAACATTTATACCCTTTTTTGGTTGGAAAATGGGGTACTTTTTATGTGGTACATTTATATTCTTGATTAAGATTTTTTTATGGTCATGGGATTTACAATCTTGGTTGCAACAATGCTACCTTTCCAAATGACTTATCATCTCCTATTTCTAAATTTTTGCTTTAATTTATCATATTTGAAATTGTACTCTGTATATGCAGCGATTATATGCCACCAGAGTATGCTATGTTGGGGAAGGTATCTATAAAAACTAATTTTTATAGCTTTGGCATTCTTGTCCTCGAAATTATCATAGGAAGAAATAACACGACATACAATTTGTCAGCCGAAATGCAGATTCTTTTAGGATGAGTGAGATGCATATCTGCGTTTAATTTAATACCATGCCATTTAGTTCATGTGGATGTGTCCACTGTTTATATATATATCTAAGAAGAATGACGAACCCTCTGTGATTATGCAGGTATGGAGGTCATACGAAGCAGGAAACATTGTGGGGGATAATTGATAGAGATATTATTGGAATATGGGATGAAAAGCAAGCAATGAGATGCATTCAGGTTGGTCTTTTGTGTACACAACTATTGGAATCCAGAGGCACAGCATAATCAAATAAACACACAACAGAATAAATCCAGCACATAAAACACAAGAGTTTAATGTGGTTCACCCAACCAATCTGGGCTACGTCCACCAAACATAGGCATCAGGAATTTATTAAAAAAAACAGGAGATTACATCATGAAATCCTCACAAAACTCTCACACACTCTTTCAACATCTGAATGATTTCCTGTTATATAGCATAGAGAATCTAACAGCCTCATTAACTCACTCACATCAAATATAGGAGTCATTAATCACCTCCCAACAACCTGGAGCTAATCTAGGAACTGAATTTCTATTGTTGTCACCTACAGAGATTTATGCCTATTTCACTTCAAACAGAAAATCTCAACAATCTCCACCTTGAAAACAATTAGCCTAATGCCCTGTTATTACTATTTTATCTTTTCTGCAAGCCAAGAGAAGCCAAACACCAGCATAGCTTCTCTAACAAAACTGGTTTCGTGAACATGTTTGCACAGTTCTCCTTTGTATGCACCTTTTCAAGAGTGACTCCCCTTTCAGTGATAACCTGTCTTACAAAATGGTACTTGATCAGTATGTGCTTTGATTTAATATGATAGGCCAGATTCTTAGCCAAATGTATTACACTTTGATTGTCACAAAATAACTTGATGCTGTCCTGCAACCTACCAAATTCACCAAACAAACCTTTCAACCAAATCGCTTATTTGCAAGCATGAGAAGCAGCAATGTATTCTGCTTCAGTATTGGACAAAGCAACAATGTTCTGTAGCTTTGACATCCAGCTGATAGCTCCACCAGCAAGAGTAAAGATGTACCCTAAAGTTGATCTTCTCTTATCCAAATCACCTGCAAAATCGGAATCAACATATCCGCAAACAAATTCACTACTCTTATTGTAAGAAATACAATAACTACTTGTGCCTCTTAAATACCGAAGCACCCATTTCACTGCTGACTAGTGTTCTTTACCCGGATTTTCCATATACGTGCTGAGAACCCCAACTGCATGTGAAATATCTGGTCAAGTACAAACCATCGCATACATTAAACATCCTACTACATTGGCAGATGGAATTCGAGACATATAATCCTTTTCTTCATCTGTATTAGGACATAAACTCGAAGAAAGCTTAAAACGGGAAGCCAAAGGGACTGAAACAGGCTTCACATTATCCATACCAAACCTCAAAAGTATTTTCTCAATATACTTTTGTTGTGATAGCAATAGCTTACCATTGCTCATGTCTCTGAAAATCTCCATGCCCAAAATCTGTCTTGGTGCTCCTAGATCTTTCATATCAAATGTCCTTGCCATCTGAGCCTTTAACCTCTTGATTTCTTCTATGCTTTTTCTTGCTAAAAGCATATCATCAACATACAATACTAAGATAATGAATATGCCATTATTCAACTATTTAAAATAGACACAATGATCATATTCACTTCTAACATATTTCTGACTCAACATGAAAGAATCAAACTTCTTATACCACTGCCGAGACGACTGCTTCAGGCCATATAATGACTTCTTGAGCCTGCAGACAAATTTCTCATTGCGATGCTGAACAAACCCTTCCGGTTGTTCCATATATATTTCCTCATCTAAATCACCATGTATAAATGCAGTCTTAACATCTAACTGCTGCAACTCCAAATCAAACAAAGCCACTAATGCTAACACAATTCTAATTGAAACAATTTTAACCACTGGTGAAAAAATCTCATGAAAGTCTATGCCAGCTTTCTGAGAAAACCCTTTTGCAACTAGCCGAGCTTTGTACTTGTCTTCCGTATCATTCACACCCCGTTTCAGCTTGAACACCCACTTGCATCCCACAGTTTTCCTGCCTTTCGGAAGCTCCACCAAATCCCATGTGCCTTTTTTACTCAAGGCCATCATTTCTTCCTTCATGGCTGCTTTCCATTTGTCACTATTTGAACCTTCTACAGCGTCCTGATAACACAAAGGTTCATCATCATTAGCGATCAAAGCAACTGAATCATCATACCTTCTCGGACGGCGTTTGATCCTTGTAGATCTTCTTAAGAATGTTTCTGGTGCTTCCACAATGGGTTGTCTATCATGATCGCCATCTGAGACCTGTTCATGTCCTCCATCTGAACCCTGTTCATAATTTGATTCTGAAACCTGTTCATGACTAGAATCTGAACTATGGTCATTATGACTATCATTAGAAATGCTGTCAAACTGAATATGCTGGAAATCAGATACATCATCCTGTTTCAATCTTCTATCTACATCTAACTGTACAAGAGAGGATTCATTAAACCTTACATCTCTGTTGATGATGACTTTGCGGGTAGTAGGATCCCACAATCTAAATCCCTTTGTTCCATCACCATACCCAACAAAGACATACCTTTTCGACTTTGGATCTAATTTAGT
>APFE031638988.1:74179-106082 GCA_000404065.3 Pinus taeda | reverse complement strand
TAAGATGCCTTTGTAAATTTTCATTACTCCACCTTGAATTACAGTTTTATACCCATTTGAATCAAGTGCTCCTAATGAAATCAAGTTTTTCCTTAGATCTGGTACATGCCTCACATCAGTTAATATTCTAGTTGCCCATCAAACATTTGTAGTTGTATGCTCCCAATCCCAACAATATTACATGTTACATCATTACCCATGTACAAAACTCCATCATTAATTGATTTATATTCCTTAAACCATTCTTTATGGATACACATGTGGTTATATGCACCGGAATCTAACAACCAATGTTGACCATGATTTGACACATTAACTGATAATACTTCATCACTCATACTTGAACCAAATGTCGAACATGTATCTGTCGTATTTGCCTCCTTCTTCTCTGTCGAAGACTTTGCTTTTGAAGTTTGCTGCTGTCGCTTCCAGCAGTCCTTCTTTAAATGCCCTAATTTGCCACGAAACCAACGCTTTAGCTTACTCTTCTTCCCTTTCGACTTTGAACGTGAGTCGCTCGGCTTCCTGGGGCGTCTTTCTTTCGAACGACCTCTAACCATCATAGCTTTTGATGTAGAGGTTTCGGAATGTGACTTCCTCCTTGTTTCTTTCGATAATAAGGATGCAACTACATCATCAAACTCAATAGTTTCTGATAAACTAAGACTTATAGAAGTAACAAAATGATCCCATGATTCGGGCAACGAGCACTATAAAGTAATAGCTTTATCCTCGGATGGAATTTTTACTTCTATACTTTGTAATTGCACAAGAAGAGTATTAAAAGCATTTAAATGATCAGCAATCGATGTACCTTCCTTCATTCGCAAACCATACAACTGTCGCTTCAGGAGGATCCTATTGGTTAAGGATTTGGTCATGTACGGTTTCTCCAGTTTCGTCCACAAACCAGCAGCTGTTGTCTGCGACACAATATTAAATAGGACATCATCAGCTAGACACAGTCGAATAACACTTATCGCTCTTTCATCCATCTCGGCCCACTCGCTATCTGTGATGTTGTAAGGCTGTTTGGCCTTGCCCAACAATGCCTTTGCCACGCCATGTTGGACAAGCAAATCATGCATTTTTACGTTCCAGATCTCAAAATTATTCTTGCGATTGAATTTCTCAAATTCAAACCGGGCACTTTGAGTTTTCGCCATTGGTATCAACAAAAAACACAATAATCTCCAATATCCAACCAACAATTAAAAAAAAATTGCCTATGCCTTTGTTTCTGCACAACAAAAAAAAACTGTCTATGTCGCCGTACTTTTGCCTTAAAAAACACTGCCCTTTTGCACTTCACACAAAAAAATTTCTTGTTTGCACTTCACACAAAAGAAATTCTACCTATGCCTTTATATGCTTTTGTTTTTACAAACAAAAAAATTGAATTATGGCTGTGCAAAAAATACAGTCAATAAACTGAGTATCAACTGAGCAATTACACCAATAAACCAATGTTTTATTTACGGTTTTGCCACAAATGATTTTGCAGACACCAATATACCAATGTTATTTTTACGGTTTCGCATACCATTAAATCCCATGTAACTGTATCAACTATAACTATCGATGAACTTTTTCTTCGAGATTCCTCGATTGTTCTCACATAGAGGACTTCTGGATGTTTTGAACTGTCATAATTGACCACTTTAATTAATCCATTTTCGCAAAACCTTCCACTCAGACACCGACATTAAAGGGGCTTTTTCACTATATCCCATTTGAATGATGTCAGCCATCATTGAATTCCATGAAACTTAATTTATTTCAAACATTTATAAAGACAACGTGTGCGCACTTCAATGTCAGCGATTTAAAAAACCATACGCACCAACAATTTAAACTTTAGCGCACCAGCACATATTTAACAACACTAGCTCCACGCAATAAAAACAGCGCACCAACAATATTTAAAAAGCATGCACCAGCAAGTAATAAAATACGCTCCAGCGATTTTAAAAACAGGCTCCACGCAGTTCAACATACCAATCAAGCTCCACGCATTGCAACATACCAGTATTTAACGCGTATTTCTTGTAGAGCCCCACTCCAGCAACGTGCTCTCCAATTTCTCCAGCAAAAGGTAGTGCGCTCTCCACACACCAACAGCAACAGCAATACACACCTTCTGCTTCAAGCTCAGCTTCTCCAGGCAGCACCTCCAGCACCTCCAACATGCTCTGATACCAATTGTTGGTTCAGGTGCACAACAGAATTAAATAAACACACATCAATTTTTCAAGCACATAAACACAAGAATTAAAGTGGTTCACCCAACCAATCTAGGCTACGTCCACCAAACATAGGCATCAAGAATTTATTAATCAAATTGGAGATTATATCAAGAAATCCTCACAAAAAACCTCTCACACTCTTAGCAAACCATCCGAATGATTTCCTGTTATATAGCATGGAGAATCTAACAGCTCATTAACTCCCTCACATCAAATATAGGAGGCATTAACTCCCTCCCAACAACCTAGCGCTAATCTAGGACCTGAATTCTATTGTTGTCATTAGCTGAGATTTTTTCCTATTTTTCTCCAAATAGAAAATCTCAACATGTTACATGATTTCTTTCCATCTTTTGTCATGGTATCAAAGCAAGTATATGATTTCTTTCCATCACTTCATTGAGCTCGCAGCATCACTTCATTTTTTTGAGCTCGCAAAATAAAACAATAGTGAGTGGTCGAAGAGAAAATGTAAAAACAACTTCAATTTCACAAGTGGTAATTTACACATATGTCAAGAGACCCCACTGCATCACTTCAGTATCTCAGCAAAGAAAAAATTGTGCAAGAAAATGTCAAACTTATGAAATTGACAATTTTTTAAAATTGTCCCACTCTGCAAAATTGCTCAAAAGTCCTCCTCATGAGGTGGGCGAATGAGAAACTGATTTTCCAAGTTCCAAGGTCTTAAGGTTTATTTGTTTTGGAAGCCTCCTCGAATTATAAAAGTTTCATAACATGAAAAAACTCGAAAATATTTTTTTCAAAGTATTTTAAATAAAAAAACATTTAAAAAAGAGAGTGTTTTGTTTAAAAGTATTTTTAAAGATATTATAAAAAGGAGCTGAGGAGATCCATTCCATTGAGAAAAGGGGTTATTTTTTCTTGAAAGAAGGTGGTGTTTGATAAAAAAAATTGTGGAGAGGGCTCATTCTATTGAGAAAAGGGGTTTTTTCGGAAAGGAGGTGTTTTTATTCATAATTTTAAAAAATAAAAAAGGGATTTTTTTTAAGGGCACACATTTATATTTGAAGAAATGGTTTTTTCGAGCTCTTTGTCACAAATCTCGATTTTGTTTCACAAAAATTACAAGTTTTGGTTTTTAAGAATGAAGACATTTTTGCAAGCACAAGAATGTTGGGATACCTAGTCGAATGGTTATGTAGAGCTGACCCAAGAATAATTAGCAGCCATGAACTATAATCAGAGAAATGTCACTGCATAACTAAGAAAGAAGGAGCACATGGTCAAATGTTAGATACAAAAATCATTTGATGACTCTATCTTCGACAAGATAATTGGCACATCAACATCAAACAAAGCTTGGGATATTTTGAAAGTTGTGTATCATGGTAATAATACAATGAATACAATTAAATTGTAGAAACTGAGAGGATAGTTTGAAACCCTGAAGATAACTAACACATAGAATGTGGATCAATTCATGACTAAAGTCACGGGAATAGTCAATTAGATCAAAATCATTGGTGAAACCATTACAGATTAGAATATTGTTGAAAAAGTCCATTGTATCCTACCAAAGAAATATGACATGCATGTAATAGACATTTTGGAATCCAAATATTTTACAACTTTCTCAATAGAACAGTTGATTGGATCACTTCTGGAACACAAAGAAAGACTCGACTTGGCATAAGATTCCATCAAACAAGATTTCAAAGCACAACTCTCTTTTCAGAGAGGTAGAGGAATATGGAGAGGATATAGAGGCATCATTAAGTGAGGCATAAGCCAAGGTAGAGGAAGATCAAAACATCATCATGCAACATACCAATGGAGACCTCTACAAAACTAAACTCAGAGAAGCAGAGTGTGGAGCACATCTAATGTTCAATGCTATTACTGCAAGAAATTTGGGCATTATGAACATGAATGCAGAAAGAAATAGTCATATCAACAAAGAGGTAGATTTTGTCTCTCGAACAATGAAGGATAATTCTTTCAAACCATGTTTCTTTCTTTCCATAATTATGAAGACACTCACAACAAGGACCATTCATTATTGTACAATGGCTACAACAATCATATGACATGTAAAAAAAATCTACTTTCTTATCTTGACGCTCCCATAACATCATAAATTACAATTGGAGATTGTTCTTGTATTGAAGTAGCAGGGAAAGATATTGTCCATGTTCTTACTAAAAAAAATAAGTAGAAATACATACCTAATTTTTATTGTGTTCTACGTCTGAAGCATAACCTCATTAGTGTAGGAAAATTGATGGAATATGGTTATGATGTAATATTTCAACGGAACACATGGTATATCTATGACAAACCTCCCAATACAAGACTGATAGCAAAGGTTCAAAAATCCAAGAATAGGATGTTTCCATAGACTCTAAGAAACCAAAATCTTTCACAGTATTTTGTCCATAATGTGTCAAGAATAGATGATTATCAACTATGGCATTCTAGTTATGGCCACATCTGATTGAAGGGTCTAAGTTTTCTTCAAAAACATTCAAGCATCATTGATCTCCTTGTTATCAATGAAAAATATTATAATTGTGAAATTTGTGTTCTATCCAAACATAAAATAGATAGCTTTCCCACATATTCCTTCAGAGAAAATGAGCCTTTAGAGCTAGTCCATAAAAATATATGTGGCCCAATTCAGACACATTACATTGGTGGTAGTATTTATTTTTTGACATGCATTGATGATTATTGTAGGAATATATGTGTGTATTCTCTCAAAAAGAAATGAGATACTTTCTCAATATTTAAAGAGTTAAAATCATAAGTAGAAAAACAAAGTGGAGTGCCTTTAAAAGTCCTTGGGTTAGACAGAGGAGGAGAATACAATAATAGTGACTTCAAATATTTTTGTCAATAATAAGGAATCATAATGTAGAACAAAACAAGATATACTCCATAGCAAAATGGAGTAGCAGAAAGGAAAAAATAGTCAATCATGAACATGGCCAGATGTATGCTTCATGACAAGAGGTTGTCAAATGACTATTGGGCTGAAGCACTTTCGACAACATTATATGTTCTCAACATATCTCCAACAACCAGTCTCCAAGATACAATACCTCAAGAAGCATGGGATGGTAAAAAGGTAAATGTATCTCACTTTAAATTTTTTGAATCAATAGAATTTTCACATGTTCGTGAGAAGCTAAGAAATAAGCTTGATGATAAGAGTGAAATATGTATTTTTTAACGCTATAGTGAGTAGTCAAAGGCCTATAGACTTTACGATCTAGTTAACAAGAAGTTTTATTTCAGAACAAATGTTAAGTTTTTTGAAAACAAAATCTTGGTCGGATCATGTTGATGAAGCTTCAAATCATACTTTTTATCCACCACATCCACCAAGATTTTAGGTTCAACAAGAGCGATACCATTCTAAAAATGGTATATATTCAAGTAGTGAATCCACTAGTGATTCAACATCTTCAGAAGACATTTCAAAAAAAAGAAGCATTAGAGAAATAGATGAGCATGAGCATGATTTTGACCAACAGAATATGTTCACATTTCTTTCATCTCAACCAACACATTTTGACGAAGAATTTAAATAAAAGCATTGGGTTGATGCAATGAACCAATAAATTTTTGTTGCAGAGAAGAGATAGACTTGGGATTAGCTGATCTCTCAAGATACAAAACCAAAATTGGTGTAAAATTGGTATATAAGACCAAGCTAAATGAAAAGGGAGAGATTGAGTAACATAAGGCAAGGTTGGTTACCAAAGGATCCTCACAACAGTTTGGTGTCGACTATGGTGAAACCTTTGTTTCAGTAGCAAGGTTAGACATGGTCAGAACCATTTTATCCATAAAATCTTAATACAAACGGAAAGCCTATCAGCTTGATGTAAAATATGCCTTCCTAAATGGTATTTTATAGGAATAAATTTATGTAAAATAGCCTCTTGGTTTTGAAGTTTCAGGACAAGAGCATAAGTTATACAGATTGGAGAAATATTTTCATGGTTGGAAACAAGCTCCAAGAGCTTGGTATAGTCCCATCAACACCTATCTGATCAAAAGTGGTTTTTGGAGAAGTAGTCGTGAGCCCAATTTACATACCAAAACTCATGAAGGTAAAATTCTTATTGTATGCCTTTATGTAGATGATCTTCTTTATACATGAAATATTATGTTAGAATATTTCAAAGCAGAATTGTAAACAAAGTTTGATATGATTGATCTAGGGGTCATGAAATACTTCTTAGGCATTGAAATTCAACAATCTGCTAATGGAATTTTTGTTGGTCAACAAAAATATGCCACTGACATCATCCAAAAGTTCAGAACGATCAATTGAAAACTAGTTGATACACTAATTGCTCAAGGAACCAAACTAAGAAAAGAAGATATAACACCACCAGTTGATCCCATATTGTATAAAAGTACATTTGGTAGTTTGTTGTATCTGACTACAACTAGGCCTGATATCATGTTTGCAAAAATTTTTGTCTCCAGGTTTATGCAATCAGCAAAGATTTCTCATTGGAAGGTTGAAAAAAAGAAGTTAAGATATATTGCAGGGACCATGGATTATGTTTTTTTCTACACACATTCTTAAAAAATTTCACTTTCAGGTTATACAGACAGTGATTATGCAGGGAGTTTAGATGATTACAAAAGCACCTTAGGGTATGATTTTCATCTTGGAATCAATTTGATTTCACGGGCATCCAAGAAATAGTCAATCATTTCAATATCTCGTGCAGAGTCGGAATATGTAGCAACGAATTCAGTAACTTGTCAAGCAGTGTAGTTGAGAATGTTATTGAAAGATATTTCAAATGTTCAGAAGGATCCAAACCCTATTTACTGTGATAATAGTTCATCAAATTATTTATCAAAAATCATGTTTTCCACAAGAAAAGAAAGCACATTAACACTTGTTTTCATTCCATTTGTCAGCTTGTCAATGATGGAGACATAATACTTGATTTTTGTGGTTCCAAAGATCAACATGCATATATTTTGGCAAAGCTATTTAGAAAAAATGTATTTGAATTTGAAAGAGAGCAATTAGGCATTGCAAGTGTCTCTACTTGTAATAGATGATATTAGGAGGTGATTTTGAGATATTAATCTCAGTGACTGTTAGGTGTCATCACATTTGATTCTCTTGTCTGCTAAGTGTCAAAATCAATTCATTTTTACTTCCGCTTGGTCGAGTTTCACTCTAGTCATTTATTTTTTATGTTTTCTATGTATTCTATTTAACTATTTTGAATATTGAGAAAAGAAACCTATTTTCCATGATTTCTCTCCATTATTTCTCAATGAAAGAGACTAAAAATAATTAAAACAATTGATATAAAAAATGCCTTGATCTATGGAAGACAAAGCACTGGAAATACCGATACAATAGTTGAAGTAAAGGCTAATGTGGTAGCTCACATAAATTATTATAAACCATGCAAGCACGAACAAGATAGTTGAAACGACCTCTACACTAAACAATAAACTTGCTCCCACATATGGCACATGAACAACGTGTTATTTACAAACATGAACTCATATAAATTTATGTTTTGAGGCTACACGCCACAAGAAAAGCGGAGGGAGGACAATCCATGAGCTCATTTTTTCTTCTTAGCACTTGGGATCGAAGCCCCAAGGAATGGAACAAAATCGATGGTGAACATAATGGGAAAGAAAAGTTGATTGTGCCAAGGATTTGAAGACACAAGCAATGCAATGGATTAGAATAAATGCTGAGTTGAGGATTAACGATTTGGTTACCACTATGGCATACAAGTTCCACCAACGCAAACCCCTAATGAAGCGACAACAACTTAATTAATTTAAATAAATAAATAAATCATATTTTAACTTAAAGGATGCTAATCAAAATGAGATCTTACTCGTCGGTTTTGTTATAAGACAGGGAATATTCGTCTGTGTTAAAATTTTAACTTCGCATCTTATTGAAAATATAAATTCGTTAAGCCCAATTCCAATATAGATGAGACCTATGGCCTAATTATTGGAGTTAGTTTGGTAACTTTAAGAAATTTTTTTTGGCTATACTCTAATTCATTGATTTTCAAAGTTTTATTCCACTACTATGGATAAAACACTTTAATGAATCATTTTGTCACAGTAATTTTAAGAATTTTGAAATAAAATCCTGTATTCTATGTGAAAGTACTATAATTTCTCTTCCATATATTTATATCCAATAGATTATAAATTTTATAGATCTTTAAAATCTATTTTAAATAAATAAAACATATTTTTTATTTGTAAAATTTTAATTTCTCTTTATTTAATTTAAATATTTTTATTTGTAAAATTTAATTTCTCCTTATTTAATTTAAATAGGGTAAGTAATTCTATATTGATCTATCAGTATACGATCTATCAATATACTATGTATCTGATAACTATTAAGTATGTATCTGATAACTATTAATTAATTTATGTTTAGTATTCACAATAAAATGAATTTTTCTTATTAATAGTGGAAAATCAACTTTTCAAAATATATTTATATTTATATTTATATTTAAAGGTGGAAAACTAAAATAACTCTTTTCTCATGCATTTTCCCTTGTGGTGCCTTGTTTTGTAAAGTATTCTAACTAAACATTGACTTTATGGAGTATTCTAACTAAACCAATGACTTTTGAGAAGATATTGATTATATATATTCCAATCTAATTTGAGCAGATAGAGATAAATATTTCCTTAGTAAGGAACATTAAATGTTATGTTAAATAATTGTTAACTTGGATGTGGCTTAGCAATTCCATTTTGATATTCTTGCTTTTCATAAAAATAATCCTCGCTGAAAAGAGAAATGGTTGTTTTAGTTTTTCAAGGATGGGAATAATTATTACAACACTTTGGCCTCTATAGTATTGAGGTCATCCATATTATTCAAATACTAATTTTTAGAACAAAAATCACTTCATTATTCTAACAAACCATGAAGTATTGGAATCATGATCTGTTAGGCTCACTATGTTAGAATTTTAATGAATGCATGCAATCCCTTACCTTTCTTATAATTTTTTCAGTATTATTTAAAACACGTACTAATCAATATAAAATAATTCGACACCACAAATTTGCATAAACTTAAAACAATAGAAGTGCAAAAAAAATTTGTCTTATAAATAATAAATTTTAAATTCCAATCCTATACATATACTTGCATAAAATAAATCTAATAATATATTTAACGTATTTGTATCAATATTAAATTATTAATAACTCTAAAAATATATTATATTATTTTAATATATAAAAAAATATCATATATTGAAGTAGGCCAAAGGCAACCAGCCTGCCATAGGGCATTAAATGCCCTGGTACATGCATGCTTATATAACAAAATAACACAGACCTTTATATTTTTAAATTTATGTAGCCATTAAGGCTGAGTGTTATTTTTGTTAATAGAGTATGTATGTACTAGGGCATTTAATGCCCTATGGCAAGCTGGTTAGCCCTTGCCTATTGAAGTACGGAAATAAATAAAAATCAATTCAAATGCACAATGTAATCATATTTAATATTAATATATTAATATTACTATATTAAATAACTAAGGTTTAAGGTTGCATTTGGCTGAAACTAAAACAATGACGAGTGCACCATGTTATACGTATTAATCACATAATCACCTCAATAGTGCATCTTATTCTAAAATCAGAATCAACACAACATGGTGCATATCTTGTGTGCGAGGACAATATCAGTGCACACAAAAACAAGAACACAAATATTATAATTTTTCAAATGGTATGGCTAATGTTAAAGGTGCGCAGATGCTCGAAGTACTAGTAATGATTCATTTAATCAAGCAATCAAATAAAAATGTTATTAAATTTAAAAATATGACATATTTAGACGCACTTAAGTGCACCATATGGTCATTAACCATGATGGAACAATTCAAGGACCATACATTAGTGCATAACACATATTAGTAGTGTTAATGTAGATTAGTTACATATGGTTTTTTATTAGTATGGAGCATATTGATAATGGTGCACTCTTTTTTATAGGACATTTTGTTGCATTTAGTCAATAGGCCTTCAAATGGGATCAATTCATACCCTTCAATATATTCTCATCATCCCTACAAAAATCCCTAAGAATGACTCTGTTGAATCTCTGAGTTTTTTCTCTTCGCTATTGAATTTCCAAGCTCTTAATGCCCATCGCACCCTCGCCCTTTAAGGACCAGCATTTACTACCAAGTTGACCCTTTTTGCACTTGCGTTGATCACCAGCAGGTTGCTTAGTCTTGGGGGTGCATGGATTCTGGAAATTCAGGAAAAATAAAAAGAATCCCGAAGATTCCTCTTCCAAGCAACCATTGCTATGAATGCAACTAGTATGGAGGAACCTTCCAATCAACCTTGCATAGTTAAATTCCTTTGCATGCTTTGTAAGGGTGATCATTTTCTTAGAGATTGTCCTGGTATTCCACAGGTATTAGAAGTGTGTTCCACAGGTTGACATCAGCCTTTGCTGTTAGCTTATGGATATCATGTTGGTGACAAACAATTGACTAGTGATCATAAGGTGCATGGGAAAAAGGGTAAAGTTAAGTTTCCCTATATTAGGTTATGTGAAGGGAATCATCATATCCACATTTTCATTTAATATATGGATGAAGCCTAAAACTTGTTGGAAAACCATACAACTTCTCAACCTCCTCTTCTAGCTAATTATCGAAATATTTCTCCCAACCCTTCACTTGTTGATGAAGTGTTGATTGAAATATGAATCAAATCAATCCCACTCTCTCTGAACGTGAGTCTCATGAGTCTGTTTCTGACCAACCATTAGTTGAAAAAACGGTTGTCCCGATTCTAGCTTCAGTCAATCATACTTTTCCTATAGAGAGTGAGGATCATATTGCATAGGTTCTTCTTATTTCTTCTAATTCTACTGGAAAAGGGGAGCTTTTTCTCGTTCCAATGAAACCCCCTCCAAGAAAATAGGCCAATTCCTTTTATTAGAGTCGATTGATAGAACCTTGTCTCCCTTCTTGCATTCCTTTTAAGAACATGGCAAAGGCTTATGATAAGCATATCCATGACACTTGTAACAACCTTGGTTATAAATACATGTAAATATAAAATATAATACCACGCTCATTAGACACATATTGCAAGATGAATGGTGTGAAGAAAATCCTAGCGCGTGTCACTTCAGTTTATTATGGCTAAGAAAGTTAGTAAAGGAAAAGGCAAAGGCTTTGGAAAAGGAAAATGGCATTTTTGGCACATTTATTTATGAAATTAATGGAAATTAGGAGAAAGGGTAGGTGAAAGGTCACAGGTTGCATGTGAGGAGGAAAATGAAGGAAAATAATGGAAAACAAAGAAAATAGAGGCCTCATTGATAATAGGGCTTCTGAGGATCAGTTCATGGACTTTTTCTAGTTCAGTTTTGGAGCTCTCTCATTATTCTCTCTCTCTTACACTCTTGGACACTTAGAGTTTTCTTGGAGCACTTTAGCATTGGATCAAGAAAGGCAAAAGAAGGAAAGAGGAAGGAAGGAGAAAGAAAGTAAGATTAGGATCAAGTAGCTACAACATGATTCTTTGCATGTATCGATTTGCATGTGTGATTTCCTTGCTAGATTTGGCATGCATGGTATTTAATGTGGTTCTTTGTTGTTATGGAATGGGTTTCTCTAGGTGTGACATTGCTTTTAACTTAGGGTTTCCTTTTCCGGATAGTCATGGTGTGTTGGGGTTCTCATGTTTTGGTTGAGATGGATTATTTCATGGATTTGAAGCTAAGTGAGTTGGATGTCTGAAAGAATTCACACGTGTCCTAGTGATGCCTGGATCAAACTGTGGATTGTGTTAAAGCCATTGGCCTAGTGACCCCTGAACCAGTCTGTGGGTTGCGGTAAAGCCAGGTATTGTGTGCCTTTATGGGCCTAGGAATCCTTAACCAGTGAATGGCAAGATATACGATAAATCCTAGAGGTGGGTGCTCTCCATCAGGCCTAGTAATCCTAGGATGTGATATGCGGTAAACCCTGGAGAGTGTGTCTCGGTTTAGGGCCTAGTGATCCAATGTGGATTTTGGTAAAGCTTGAGAGATTAGGAGACATGCAAGTTCTTCATGGTGTAGGTGGAGAAATCAGTGGCATCATTCTTGTTTTGACCTAGTGATCTGGTGGAGATCTTGTTATTACATGTTTATTGTGTTTGCCTAGTGATCCGTGATGGATTACGGTAAAGCCTAGGTTCTATGGATGAGGGTGAGGTGGTGTAACCCCAAGATACCATGGTTTCTTGTTTTGGTTTGAGTCCCACATTCATGCTTGGAATATGGCACAGGGGTGATTGGATGAAGAGAGACTTGACTCAACCAATCTACAGTCATGTGGAAAATGGTAGTTGCATACCAGGTTGGATTTTGCATTTATTAATAAGAGTTTCTCTCCTTGGTATCTTATGTGTAAATTTCTTGGTTTATATGTGGATTCTATGGCTGATGTATCCTTCATATTCATGTTGTTATTATTTTTTTTATAAGCATGTTTCATGATAGTGATGACGTATGGCTCTCCTCATGTTTTTATATGTAAATGAATGAATAATGTATCTATGACGTAACAGATGATAATTCAGCTAATGATATAAGGGAATAATGTTTCTTAGCGATTCTCAGATAGGTATGAGACACCCCTATGCTTAAATTTGTTGTTCAAACTTGCAAATTAAATATTGTCATGTTTCGAAAATTATGGAAGAACCTGTTATTGTTTTGAAACCAACGTTTTAGACTGACTAGTTGAGTCCATCATCAGGACTATCAACTGCAAGTTAGAGAAGAGAGAGCGTGGATGCATGGAGAAACTAATAATTTATAGTTGATGGTTTAATGATAAGAATATAAATGTTAGCTTATTTATTTGTTTAATTTCTTAATTTTAATGCTTAAATTAAGTCTGTTTAATTTAAGCACTAATTATATGTTTGAAAAAATTCTTCTCATGGCTAGTAGGGGTCAAGTCAAGCCCTTACTCAAGTGATTACATTTGTATCATCCTTCCATTTTTATATTTTTGTTTTGAAGGTGTCATTTAGTTTTGGGTAGTGACCTAGGCTCTGGGCCTGAAAAGGTGGCTCAATTCTTCGGCACACTGGCACAACACTAAGAAAAATAGTCACTGGACAATGTCATACCATGTTGTGGGAGTATCCAAAGCCTTCTAGATGTATGCATGCCCATATCATAGGAGCGTTTGGGTGTCAGTTGGTCCAAAAACTTAGTGCGGCCTAGGGGTTGGTTATCTGAGAGGTTGGGATGGTTCTTGGGATCTGTAATGCTGATGTGGAAGGTCTATATGGTGTGTTTCCATTGGTTCCACTTCCTTAAGGTGACTTAGGAGGTCAAATCATTTCATAATAGCCTCTCGTCACATGTTTACCTTGGTTGGATGGTGGTAGATGTGAGAGGAGCATGTTAGAGAGTGGTATCAGAGTGGGTTGTGCTCTATTTGGCCATATAAAATACCACAAAATGGTATTAAAGTGGGTTGCACTATCTTTGGGTCATATCTGATACCACAAAGTCATATTAGAGCGGGTTGCGTTCTCTTTAGGTCATATATGACACCACAAAGTTGTATCGGAGTGGTTTACACTGTATTTGGGTCATATTTGATACCACAGAGTGGTATCATAGTGGTTTGCACTCTCTTTGGGTCATATTTGATACCACAAAGTGGTATCAGAGCATGATTCACCCCTTGGACTGGATGGGTAGTTTGTTGGTCATGAATTCATGTTAGTTGCATACATGTTCCTTATGCTTATAGCCCATGTGCTTGTTGCATTTTCATGGTGTTGATAATGGTGATAGTGATGTCAACATGTGAAGGTTGATGGTGTTGTTGTGGGATGTGTCATCATCACTGTATGGTTTTATATGCATTTGTTATGTGTGTCAGTGTCTATATGTTGTTATGCATGCATGGTACGTCACATATGCATTGTGAGGTCATTGTATGCAATTATGTCATGATGCTATTGGTATGTTATGAGACTAATGTGATGGCTGAGATATATCAAGAGATGCAGATCATCATAATGAGGTTGCAACATTAGACCTTAGGGTAAGAGCAGATTGCCATACAAGTATTGTATGTTTTGCATGCAGGTATGTTAGTTAATGTATTTTATATACATTAGGGTTATTTACATGTTTGTCATTTATTGTTATTATGGTTAGATGTATGATAAATGCTAGTTGATTAGTGTAGTCATATGCACGCATTGGATAGTCATGAATGAGTGTAAGCTCTCGTTGTATGTGTTGTTTTTGCCATTATATGTTAGTTAACTTGACGATTATGTTATATGTCATTAACAAATATGTTATATGTTAACTTGTAGTTAGCTCGATGATTATGTTATATGTTGTTGATGACCTTGTTATATGTTAACTTATTACTGTTATATGTTATTTAACTTGATGATTAGGGTTATAGCATTAAATGTCTTTATGTTATATGTATCGTGATAGATTGGTTTGGCCTATGCAGATGGTTAGGGTTATGACATTTAGGTATGAGTCGGCTTATTTGTGGCATTGGGTTGCACTAATCTAGACTGACGGTACATATGTGATTGATAAGCATGAATGCCAATTGTTTATGAGCTTATGATATGAGCATGTTAGCTAGTTATTGTTATGCATATCATGACCTTATTTATGGTTGAGTTGATATATTTTGAAGTTATATGTTGTTAATATACCTTGATTGTGTAGACCAAATAGCCTCCCCTGAGATACATTAAGGTATGAGTTTGCTTATGTCGTATAATTGGTGCTTGATTGTTTGATTATGTCGTATATTTGGTGGTTAATTGCTTGGCTATGTCGTCTATTTGGTGTTTAAGTGTTTGGTGTCTTTTATGTCATCTAGTTGATTTATTTAACATGGTATGCTCACAAGTTGATTAAATGTTTAATGAATTGCATAATATGACTATGTGTATGTAATATTGCTCAAAGGAATGATCTTGTTTTAAGATGATTGTACTAACACATATGTGCTGAGACAAATGATATGTACTTGAGTGTAAGTAGGAGATAGTTGTAGCATTATGTCTTATGACTGATGAATGTGAGTTGATTTTCGAGTATGAAATGGTTGTTAGACTTGGTAATGGTTGATTTCAAATTAATACATGATGTCTTTATCGTTGGAATGTGAGCCTAACATGTGTGAGAAGTTGTGGGCAAAAGTACATGGTACTAGCTTGAAAACGTAATACTTGATGTGTTTATATAATTAAAAGTTGGGTGATGTGATAGTGCATAGTAAGGATATATTGCAACAAAGTAGAAAGGTAAAAGAAAGGAACTAGGTAAAAACTCCTTTGGCTATGTTTGGAAACCACAATTCCAAATAAATGAGTGCTTTGCATACATGAAGTCTTATTAACCTTGAATTTGTTTGACATTATGATAATATGTGTTATATTCATAAATATGTATTTGACAGGTATAACAGTTAGTTGTAGTTATGGCTAGATTCATCAAAGAATTGGAGTCCCTTGAGAGATGGCGTGGATGTCTTTAGTTGAAAGCAACATGCTTGGGATAGAAAGGTAAGGTAACTGGTGTAATGTTCTATTTATTTATGCACTAACAATTATGTGTTTATTGAAATATGATGCAAGGGATTTCATGGAAAAGAGATTTGCATGAAATTTTGAAGAAAGCCCATGTTGAGCTTTCCTTTGGAAGCACTGAGAACCATGGGGATTGAATCATGGTGTTTGTTGAGAGTCAATTCTTTGTGCTTTGTTTACAATTGATTTTCAACTTTGTTTATGTCTAGTGTATGACCATACCAGTTTTTTTGTGATGATGTATTGCTATCGGTTTTCACTATTTTCTCTTGCTTGCTTCTTGTTCTTTCCTTTTATGTTTTGATTCTTAGGGATTGGTTAGGAAAAAGGAAAGTCAATGGAGCTTAGGGAGATTAGAATGAATCATAGTAGGTAATGTAAGACATGAATGAAGCTCGGTACATGAGTAAGGGAAGTTGAAGGTACGAATATGACAATCGGTTTGATTGGTTTGGTCCATTGGTGTAAATGGACAATGGAAATACAATCATGAGAGAGGTAAAAGGAAAGGTGAGTAAATGGATCTAATGCATCATATGCCTTAGTTATGTTGGGAATGATTGTTCTTAATGTTTTGCACAGTGTTCACAAATAAAGGGTGTTCCCTTAACCTTTATGTTATATGGTAAATATGTTAATATCATGATTATGTTGATGTTTATATACGTATGTGTGCGAATGTATGTTGTTGTCCTAGAGGATCATGACTATTTTATGCTAATGTTTATGTATATGTATCTACATATCTATGTATGTATGTTGTTGTACGACAGGGTTGTCAAGGATCATTCTTGTGGAGGAACGGTTTCTTACGTAAGTGAGTGGCATAACGAGGTTCCTTGTCTTATGGGGAATCAAGTGGAGAGAGTTGCTTGAAATATTTATGAGGTCGGTATCATGTGGATATGAATTGTTATTGTGTGATTATACTATGTCTATGTTTATGTTATGGGTAGGATAATTCTGATAGATACATCAGTGAAATGAAAGAAGTGTGGTATGCGACATGTTGGGACAAGGATGGATAAGACACTGGAAGAAAGGTTACTTGGTAGAGACAGTGTGGTTTTGGATGTGTCATACTATTGTTGTGCATATATGTATATGTTTTACATGTTACATTTGTGATGTTATGTGCATGCATTGTTGTGTATATATATAGTTTGTATATACATGTTGTTTATGTAATGTTATGTATGAAGTGAGTGGTACTGATAGTGTTGTGTGAATTTTTCCAATGTAATGTTCGTTATAGATGGTGCTATGTACATGTTGGATATGTAGTATTGTGTACAAATTCTACTGTGCACATGATGAATATGCGGTGTTGTGTACATATGGTGTTGTGCGCATGTTGGATATGGAGTGATGTTTACCTATGGTGCTATGTACATGTTGTATATGCATCACTATGTACATATGGTGTTGTGTGTGTTATGAAACCAGCTCACAAAAATATAGAAAAGATAGATGAACACCTTAGAAATAAGCCTCTTCGAGGGGGCAACCTCCTTTACATTACACAAATGAACAATTTTTGCATGATTCAAATGACAAAACCTCCTTTCTATATATAGGAGTCTAAGGAGTCACAATGTAACCTAGCTGACCTAACAATAATAATATAAAGCCACAAAAATAACAATAGAGGGATTCTATGGGGCACAATAATAACAATATGGGGATAATAGGGGCACAACAATATTTTTAAAGGATGTAACTACAATGTTAATGGGGTAATCACTAGTATTATAGGGATCCAACATGCCCCTCTCCTTCAAAAACGTGTTGTCCTCAACGCTTGAGGAGCTCTGGATGCTTCTATATAAAATTCTCATCCTCCCATGTGGAATCTTCAGCGGATAAGTTCTTCCACTTGATAAGATACTCTGAAATTGATCGATTTCGTAGCCGTAGAGTTCCTGTTTCTGTAACTGCTTCCGGTTCCAATATAAGTTTTCCTTCCTCATCAAGTTCTGGAAATATTGTTTGAACTGGGAGCTTGTCGCCTATAACCTTCTTTAAACATGAAACATGGAAAACTGGGTGCAATCAAAAAGCTGCAGGAAGCTCCAATTTGTATGCCATAGTACCAATCTTTTGCAACACCTTGTATGAACCATAATACTTTGGTGATAATTTATTATCCTTCTTAGCTTGCTTGAGGGACATTTTCTTATATGGTTGTAGCCGTAGCAATACCCAATCACCTACATCAAAACTTCTTTCGCTGCGATGTTGATCTTCCTGTTGTTTGATTCTATTCTGTGCCAACATGAGGTTTTCCTTTAAGAGTTGGAGGACCTGTTGTTGATATTCGATGTGATGTTCCACTGCTCGAACCTTAGAATTTTCTCTTAAATATGATGTGATGGATGGTGGCTGATATCCATAAAGTGCCATAAATGGAGTCATTTTTGTTGTTGTATGGAAGGAAGTGTTATACCACCATTCAGCCAGAGGCAACCATTTGACCCATTGTGTCTGTTTCTCAGATACAAAGCAACGAATATATCCTTCCAAACATTTATTTACTATCTCAGTTTTCCCATCAGATTGAGGATGATAAGATGAGCTATGAGCTAACTTAGTACCAAGACAAGAAAATAATTATGTCCAAAAATTTCCATTGAAAATGGGATCTCTGTCACTTACCATAATCTTTGGGTTTCCATGTAGCTTTTGAATTGTTTCCATAAATGTAGTAGATACTGTACTGGCTTTAAATGGATGTGATAATGCACAAAAGTGTGCATACTTGGTAAGTCTGTCAACTACCACCATGTTGACACTCTTTCCCTCAGACTTGGGTAAACCTGTGATGAAATCCATTGAAACCTCCTCCCAACGTTGGCTTGGAATGGATAAAGGTAGTAATAGACCCGGGGTCTTAATTGTTTCAACTTTATTTTGTTGGCAAACCAAACATCCCGCCACAAACTTTTGAATATCCGATTTAAGGCCATCCCAAATGTTGCATACCTATACCAATAGGTTTCATATTTCATGATTGGCAAATTCAAATGCCAAATATGCTCTGCTTTGCTGATACAAAGATCCCATATTTCCAAGGCAAGGCAAGGTGTGTACATGCCTTCATGTTTACTAAATTTTTATGGATGGTCCAACAGTCTAATCTGGATCATGCCATGTTTCAATTTTCTGTTGTAGAATAGAGAAAGAAGTCTGTCCAAACTGTTAAATCTTGGCAGACCAATAGTTAGGTAGAGAAAACTAAGTCTCCCAACTGCTTAATCTGGGGCCTTGGAAGCAATAAGGGTAGTGCTAGATAGGCAATCAAAAGAAAAAGCCAGTGGAAAAGAAAAGGCACATAAGGGTCTGAAAGTCCAAGTGCACCCTCCAAGAAGAAACAAAAAATGCTAGGCAAGTAGATGGGTAGGTAGATGGGGTTGCAGAAGTGGTGTTCCTTTCAAATTCAATCTTGCTGGTCAATACAAGCAAAGCAACACAATGGAGCATGTATAACTTCCCTTTTTCCTTGTTTTACACTCATTACTAACATCCTTTCACCAGTTGTGTTTATGAAAATAAATTCAAGGTTTTTTGTTGGTTCTTGTATCCTTTAAGAGCCACATTTCTTGTGCAAAATTCTTTTCATTTTGATCTACTCCCTAAGCTAAGTTGTTTTCAAATAAACTTAGTGATATCACTCTTCATTCACCCTCTCCCTCCATATTAACCCTTAACTTCTATTATCTAATTCCCTATGTCACCCTCTCCCTACTATTGTAACACCATGGTGTATAAACCCTAAGCATTCTATAAATATCCCCCCCTTGGCATTACAGCCATATGATTCACTACTAGGGAATTAAATTGACATCTGGTTAGTTTAAGAATCCAAGCCTTACCTCTTTGTCTCCCTCAGAATTCATTTACCCATTCAACCCTTCATTTTGCCTAAGAAACCTTGGAAAAAACCGATTTGCACCCTTTAACCCGCTCAAAAGGCAAAAATACCTTGAAAACCCACTTTTCTGCCTTATCCTAAGTTTGGGGCCTTTGTGCGCTTTTATACAAAATTACATGAAAAACCCCATTTATCCAAAGTTTTGAGCCATACGCGATTTTGCAAGGAAATATATTGAAAAAACCATGATTTTCACCTTATCCTAAGTTTTTAACTATGCATGAATTTATAAAGAAATACAAGGAAAATCATACAAATTCATTATTATTTATAAGGGTCCCGCCGGGCACGAATCCCATGAAAAATACTTTTTTAGTGCTCGCCTGACGCCGTATCGTCTGGATAGGTTATTGGCCCATCGACCGTCCGATCGGGCGCTTTTCATCCAACGGTTGACGAGGATATCGGACTGGCCCCGACGTCCGGAAGATAGTGTCCGATATCTGTCAGAGGCTGACGTCAGGCCTCGGCCACGCGTCGCCCCCACAGCGTATCGGAGCCCCCTCTGACAGATTCCATTCAGTATCATAAGCAGTGCGATATAATACCGCGTGCGGTTTCCGGTTTCCACTAAACCGCCTGCCAGCGTCACTGCCAGCGTCATCGCCGCGTCCGCGCCCCCGTCCGCCATTACTCCACCTGTTTGCCACCTCACCACCCCTGTGGACCACTCGTAAGCTGCCACGTCACCTAATGACGTCATGGTGACGTCATCCGACCCTGACCCACCCGATGACTTCATGCTGACGTCATCCGAAAAAGGCGCAATATCCCAAAATTCCATATTTTTGCCAATTTTTCGCGTTTTTTGCACTTTTTGCATAAACTGTTATTGCGCCTTCTACATGCATTTTACGTCCAAACTTGCACCAACCTGCTCAATTTCGACCTGGAGACCTTCGGTGCGGCTTCCCACCTGAACTTGTGACCCGGACTGTCAGTACACCAGGTATTTATCGCTGTTAATCCTCTCTACGCCTGGTTTTATCTACAATAAGCTGAAATTCACTTAAAAACACTGAGAAACATATAATTCACCAGCAAATCCCTTCCGCCAAGTCCCCATTGGAAGTTGGAAGCTCGAAATTCACTAGCTAAGCCTTGTTTAAACAAAACTTTCACATAACCTGCATTCTGTTCGCGCAGTCGTGAAAAAGGAAACCGAACCTACACCTAAATACTGTAAAGGAACTCGCTGAAAACAAGTATTTTCTCTCCCATTCATTGTTGTGTGCAGTATTTCAATTGCTGCGGTGTACCCTATCGTCCTCTTTTTCTCAATTCACCTCTTCTTCCAAGCAATACTCTTTTCTGTTACTCAGCACTAGTAACACTAATTTGCATACAAAACAGAGTTCTTAAGTAACCATGGAGACTCCAGTAGCACCTGTGGCCCTCAATATTGCCCCTTTGAATACCCCTCAGAGAGAATTGGAGTGGCAGCCTTTAGCAGACTTGGATTATCAAATCTCAGAGGACTCCCTAACACATAGCAGGTTCCACCTCCACCTGCTAAATGAATTAAAGGCCAAACATGTAGCTGGAATAGATATATTGGGCATTTGGGATTCCTTCCTCCCAATCTTCAAGCTTCCTCAGGTCAACCAATTCCCTGACCTAATTCACCTATGTGCTGTATGTTATGATCCCACTCAGAGAGCTGTGCTTGACCCTTCAGGCTCAGTTGTGTTCTACATCACCCTTGAGGCCATCAGAGAGATGCTACAATTCAAGACTAAGAAGAAATTGGTCCCCTTGTCTTTGTTTGATCTGATAAACCAAGGAGCTAAGATGTTGACAGATGCTCAGATCACAAAGCTGAACTAACTGTTTATTAACTCTGATACTGTGCAATACCCTCCTATTTTTGCTGGTTACCTCAACCCATTGGGCAGAGACCTTGCAGATATGATAAGTCCCATCCTGGGTTATAAATCAATTGAGTATATTGATGAAACTGTACTGGTAATGATGCTCATGTTTTCCCCTGGCAAAGCTCCAATCTGCTATGACTATGCCACCTACATATCAGACAAAATGCATGAGCAGTTTATGAACCTATCAAGAGAAAATGTGTTCAGATACACCTCCTACATCTACCACTTAATTATATACTATCAGCATGAGAAATTTTCCTTTGTTACGAAAAGAGTGGATGCACAAGGAAATCCAAGGTTGTTAGTGTATTGGACCTCAGTTTTTCACTGCAGAGCCTATTCTCCATACACTTACTGTGAGTTTATAGACCTTTTCATCCACCCAGCCATGTCTCTGTTCATGAGCTCACCTCCTCCAAGACTAACATATGAGATGTAGAGGATCCTTCAGCTGTCCAAGGCGTACAGCATTGGGGATTGGTATTTTTACCAAAACTACACCGTTATCAGAATATATGGTTGTGAGTTGCCCCCATACAGACTGCCCAAGTATGTGCCCATGAGATTGTTTGCCCTTGAATACTTCAGGAAATTTGGGAATGCTGATATGGTACACTTCGCAGGCAAGGGAAAGAAGGCACAGCTGAAAGTGAAAAATCAATTGGGCCACCTTGTTTTGAACAAAAGGGAAGGCTGGAAAGAAGCTGATAGAAAGCTAGAAAGCCTTGGCCTGAAGACCAGTTTCCTCTGGAAACCCTATGACCCAAATCACTCCATATCATTCAGAAGGCTCAAATAAGGCTCTCTAGCTATGACCATGTAAGGTTGCCTCACATAGAACAATATGCAAATCAATCAAAATGGAAGAGAGGCACACTAGAGGAACCTATTACACAAGAAGAACTGAATGAGAGAGCAAGAAGAAATCTTCTTAAAATGGCTGACTTGGAACTTCCTGCACAGGTATTCTCTCTGCCAAAGCCTCAAGTAGGAGCAACTGCCTCATCCTTCACAGCACATTAGGAGGCAGTCAAAACTACAAATCAAGCTCCCAGCAAAGGCAAGGAAAAAGAGATGGAGCAAGAACAGGTACAGCAAGCACAGGTTCAGCAACAACAACAGGGACATCAGCCAGAAAAGGAGCAGCCAGGGCAAAGAGAACAAACAACAGAGGCGCCAATGGTCACAGAGCAACAGCCAACACAAATGGCGCCTCCTAGGCAAGAATCAAGAATTGATTCTTCATGCCTCCAAACCCCACAAAGAGAGGACATAAGCAGGAAAAGGGACAGAGAGACTCCCCTAACAACATCAACAACTCAAGGGGAGAAGAGGCAAAGACTAAATCCATTCTCAGAGGAAGAAATGCCAATAGGGAAAACTTCGGGTATGGGCCTGCCTAGCATGGAGGCCTCAACAAGTTCCTTCCAGCAGGAACAAGAGAGAGCAGCAGGAGGAGAAGTAAGCTCCTCCAGCCAACAAAGAGGAGCTGAAAAGAGCATCAAACAGCAGTTCAAGGACATCAAGAAGAGGAATGAGCCCATAAGGCTACAATTGTATAATCATTTGCTGAAAATGGCTCCCACCAACCAGCAAAGACTCATGTATGCTTTTGATGTCCAGGAGGGCAAAATGATCATGAGCCATTTCGTGCCAGTCGTGCAATAGCCACAGTCAGCTGTAGATTACATCAGGACCAACCTTGAGGTCCTTGCCAAGGACACCCACCCAATGGATCAACTTGAATTACACAAACAAACGGGTGAGATGGTGTATGCCTCCTTGCCAGACAAAACATTGGTGAACTACAGGCTACAAAATAGCCTAAATAATACCACTGCACAACTTGAGTTGGAAAGGGTATCCTCTCAAGCAAAGGACAATAGGATCAAAGCTTTAGAGGACATCATAATAGAGCTTGGGTATGATCCTAAGGATGTCAAAGCAGTGCATGAGCTTTTGAAACTAAGGGATGCTGATATGGCAGCATTAAAGAAGATGATCAAAATCCCAGCAACTCTTCATCCCCAAACTGAAGAGGTTGCCCAGCTAAGACAAGACAAGGATGCAGCAGCTATGCTGGTAACACTATACAAACATCTCATCCAGACACAAGAGAAGCTGGAGGAATTAGAGGCTGCACTTCAGGCAGCATTGCAGCAAAAAGAGGCAGGACAAACTTCACAACCTCCTCCAGAAACAATTAATCTGGAGGAAGCTCCTCAAACAACTGCCCCTTCCAGTCAGCAGACACAGCAAGCAGCACCCTCCACCTCAGCACCAACAACAGAGCAGGCTGAAAGCCTTGATATGCAGAAGCTGAGAAATGGAATTCAAGTCTTGGAGGCCCAAATGTCAGAGCTGAATCAAGCCAAAGAAACTCTGGCTAAGATCAATGAAAAATATGATAAATCCAAGAAAAATGTAGCAGAAAGAGAAAGAGAGGTAAAGGCTCTCAAAAAGAGAATAAATGAGCTAGAAAAGGAGCTCACACTGGACAAAGTAATAGCTGAGCTCAAGAGAATCCTATGGGCCAATATTGGCCAGTCCATCACAGACCAGTGGGAATACATTGAGGCCATTCATGAGAAAATGGGGCTCATTGGAAAAGCACACAGGGAAATCCAAAGGGTAAGGGCATCTCTAGGCAGCATGCCTGAGGTTGCCACCGGAATGATAAATGTGCTTAACTATAGGACAAGCTCTCAGCTGATCAAAATGGGAATTGCCAAGAGACCATTTCAATGGTCAAAAGGGTCCTGACACTAAGAAACCTGGTACAAACCTTAGAAAGAAGAAGCCAGGATATGCAGGTAGACATCAATAAATTCCAGGACAAGTTCATGGCATCGCAGAACAGAGGTCTTCCTAGCTTGATGGAGCCCTCATGGAGGCTACTTTCACATGAAAAATATGCCAAGAGGGTCAACACATTTGCTGCTAATTAGATTCCAGAAAAGGCCAGCACATCAGCAAAAACAGGGCCAGCATCAGGACAGACCCTTTTCAACAGGGTGGAGAGCTTATTCTTCATTATGAATGAAATTACTCACTTGTTTGATGAGCCTCCCAATTTTTATAAGTATACAGAGGCAGATGATACCATACAGTCAATTTTGAGGCATCAATTGCCTACACAGGAAATCTGGAATAGTTTGATACAATTACTGCTAAACCAAATCCATTAATTATGTTTTTTCCTTTTGAAATATTTAAATTGTCATGCACAGGAAAATAAGGATATATCAGCATGTATGTAGAGAGAGGCTGAGCCAACTCAGCACAACCATTCGGCGACCACAGCAGCACTGGCAGTCACAGGTGACAGGGCCGAAAAGCTACAGAAGGACAAAGCTGCACAGACACGTCATTCAACAGTTATAACAAAGCATTCAACTGACTCAGTGAGCTCCAAAGGTTGAAATCTTCTGACAGGAGTAAAAGAGCATTTATGTTGTATTAAAGGCTGCAATAACTTCTTATCTACTATTTCTATACGAGTTAAAGAAGATATTTTATTTCTCAGATGACTCAATGCCTGAGATATTTTGTATGAAACACTTCTATATATTCCCCCTCGCATGAGTTTGCAGGGGTTGGATGTTGGATGTAATTGATATCTTTGATATAGTTCTTTTACTGTAAATTCTCAGAGAGGTAATACAAAGGCGGTGGAATTTCCAAAGCTCTGTGTTGTTTGAGGCATTGAGGTGTTTAACTGAATGTTATAGGATTCTTGCGTATTTCATGACACAATAAGTTTTCCTTACAACTCTTTGTTTATGTGTTTTATCATCTTTTCATATCTCTTATTTTCTTGTGCTTTACAGTTAATGGCAAAGAAAAAGAATAGTTCCAGGATTTAATCACTGATTACCCTGAACTCAATCTAAGCTATTATAAATGTTTTCTTCAGTTATAGTAAAGAAGGTGTAATTCTTAATTGCTACCCTTTTACGCTATATCTTTCACAGGGATTATTGTTTCAGGAATTCAAGTTTTGCTCTTGAGGAATATATCTCTTTCTCACACCCCAGCTTAGTGGAAAATTCTTAATTGCTTTTCACTGGTTGTTTACATTTCACCATCACAATTCCAAGTTTGTTTTATGAAATATTTAAATGGCCTTGTAACTCCAGCTGCTCAAACTCAAGATTTCAACAACCAGTAGCCACAGACTCCATTTCCCAATGGACTAACCATATCTACAGATTTCCACTTTGAGTACAGAAAGACATCCTTCCAACCAAACATAAACCAAAACCCTTACTTCATAACTAGCCTAAAATATCCACAGAACAGAGACAAACCTTAAAGAGAGAGCCCTCTCTGATCACAGCTGGGCTAGAAGATGTAATCCAAAGATTGGTTAGTGGTTACCCCAGCCGTATTCCCTTGGGAGTCAAAGGGAACAACCTGGGTGTTAACAAGAAAAAAATTCCTTCTTAACCCTGTGGTAAGTTTTTAAAAATCCTGAGTGCCCTCCTAAGGGAGAAGTGTGCAATTCCATAAGAATCTTTTGTTTTAGTTGGGAATTCTTAAAGAGGTATAAGGAATCTTTGTACCATAAAGAATCATTTTTCCAGATAAATGTATCAGACGTACTCAAATATTGTTGTAACTTTCGAATAAGTGCCCACACTTCTTCGTCATTCTTCTATTCCTCCTTTGCTTCGTTTATCTAATCTGGTTGGATAATAGAAATGGCACACAACAATGCTTCCACATCCTCATCCTTTATTGAGAGTGCATCTACCACCACATTTTGCTTCCCTTTTTTGTAGATGATTTCAAAGTCATAACCCAACATCTTTGTGACCCACTTTTTTTTTTCAGAGGATAATCTTTGTTCTTAACAGGTATTTTAGGCTATCATGATCTGTTTTACCTTGAAGTGTCTTCCCATTAGGTAGGGTTGCCATTTCTTAAGTGCATGGAGTATTGCCAACATTTCCTTCTCATAAATAGCTTTGTGTAAAAACTTTCCGTTGATTGGATGACTTTAAAAAGCAATGGGTCTTTCATCTTGCATTAAAACAACACCAATTCCATTTCCTGAAGCATCACATTCCACAATAAAGGTTTTTGTGAAGTCTGGTGTAGCTTAGACAGGTGCTTGGCACATTTCCTCTTTAAGATGTTCGAAGGCCTTTGTTGCTTCTGGAGTCCATGAAAACACATCTTTATTCAATAATGTTGTTAGAGGTGCTGCTATTCTCCCATAATTATTAACAAACTCGCGATAATACCCTGTCAACCCGAGAAATCCTCGCAGATGCTTTATGGATGTGGGGATTTTCCATTCCTTAATGGCTTTAATTTTGCTAGGGTCTACCTTAGCTCCTTCATGAGATACAATATGACCCAGATATTCCACCTCTTGTACTCCAAAGAAAGATTTGGATCTTTTTGCATATAATTGTTTGTCCTCCAATATTTGTAGCACCTTGTCAACATGTTCAACATGATCCTTCCAAGACTTGATGTAGATTAATATATCATCAAAAAATACTAACACAAATTTTCTAAGGAATGGTTTGAAAATGGAATTCATTAAACCTTGAAATGTTGAAGGTGCAATGGTAAGGCCAAAAGGCATGACCAAAAATTCATAATGACCCTCATGAGTTCTAAATGTTGTTTTTGGATTGTCTTCAGTCTTTATTATGATTTGATGATATCCTAAAAAAAGATCCAACTTGGTGAAGTAAATTGATCCATGCAATTCATCCAGTAATTCGTCAATGATAGGAATGGGAAAATTATCTTTAATAGTGAGCTTGTTGACTCCCTATAATCCGGACACATGCGCCATGATCCATCCTTCTTGTGCACTAATACTACTGGAGTAGAGAAAGAACTTTGACTCGGTTGAATTATACTAGCCTCTAGAATTTTTGTAACCATATGTTCAATTTCACTCTTTTGGGCACAGGGATACCTGTACGGCGTGATGTTTGGAGGAACACTTCCTGGAATCAGATGAATAACATAATCATGATCATGAATAGGTGGGAGACCTTTGGGAGTCTCAAATACCTTGGAATGATTGTTCAAGGCTTTTTGGAGATTTGGAGAAATAGATGATTCCAATCTGGGAACATCTAGCGAACATAATTGTGCAATTACACCCCTTTGTTCATTTTTTAGAAGATTTGTCATACTGTTAGAGTTGATTGTCTTTCCTGGTTTCCCTGTAATACCCTTTAATTCAACTTCCTTTCCTTCCACAGAAAATTTCATGGAAAGTTCTTGAAAATTAAAAGCTATTCTACCCAAGGATTGTAGCCATTGGACTCCTAGTACAACATCAACATCTCCCATTGGAATAGAAAGCATTGGGCTAGTCAATACATATTCTCCCATCAATAGCTTGATATTATGGCACTTTCCAGAGCAATTTATTATTCCTCCATTTGCAACCATCACTTGACACTCTGGTGCTGGATATAAGAAGCAATTCAATTCTTTTTGCTACCTTACAATCATTAAATTGTGGGACTTCCGAATCTATCAACACTATTACTTTTTCTTCTGATTTGTCCTTTATCTTGATGCTTGAGATGGTAATTCAGCCAATGCGTACAAATATGGTTGGATTCATTTTTCTTCTTTATCTAGGCTTTGTTCCTGGAGTATATCCTCTTCTTTTGACCTTTCTTGCTCCTTTTCTTCCTCCTCTTCGCAATCTATGTAGAATAATTTATTCTCAGCACACTTATGACCTTTAGTGTATTTGTTATCACAACTGTAACAAAGGCCTTTTGCTCTTTTTTCTTCCAATTGTTGTGGTATCAACCTTATAGGTTGTGGAAGACTAGGGGCAACAACACTTTCATCTTTATAGTTGTGAGCGGTATGCTTCCTGGCTGCCATAATTTTGCTTTCCATTTTTCTTGGGCACCTGAATGCCTTCTCTAATGAATCAGGTTCCCAAAGGCGAACATCATGTTGGATATTATCCTTTAAAGATCCTATGAACACATCCATCCTATTCTCCTCTGGAATATTTTTTACCCTTATGTTCAATTTTTGGAACTTCTCAATATGCTTCATTATTGAACCCTTTTGTTTGAGACTTATCAATTGGCTAAAAAAAAGTGTTGCTTTTTGTATCCTCATAATGTGTTGTCAATTCTTCCATAAAAATTGCCCAAGTGATAATCTGTTTATGAGAGAAAAGCCATTGATACCATACAAGATGATTTGGTTCCAAATATAAAGTTGCAATATGTACCTTTTGTGTGTTTTGCACATTACTGAGATCGAAAAATTGCTCCATCTGTAATATCCATGTTGCAGGATCCTTTCCATCAAACTTCCTCATATCGATTTTTGGAATATGGTGGGTCTTCGATCCCTCATTAGAGTCTATAAATCATGATTAACATTTATTTTGTTCGCATCATAAGTTTCCTTTACAAACTTTTCACCATTAGTAAGTATTTCTTGTAGAAAATTTGTCAAACTTGTCTTCAAATCTGCCATGTCTGTCTTCAAATCTGCCATCTCTCTCTTCAAATCTGTCTTCAAATATATCTTCCAATCATCCATCTTAGCTTCCATGCCCTTTATCTTTTATTCCACACCATTTATCTTAGCTTCTGTTAGCTTTTGTGAGCATGACATTTGTTGCACTTGTTCTTGTAATTTTGATATATCATGTAGCATTTCTTCCTCTTCTTCATGAGTCATGCTAGGGCTTTCAGGTTCCTTACTAGGTGTTTGAATTTTCTTTCCTCGGGGCATCTGTTACCGATAATAATGCTCTACTATGCCCTTTGAATTCTTTCAAAATAAATTTTCAAACCAATCTTAAGCAAAAATTTAAAAGAATCTACACACCGTTTTTAACTTTGTAGGAGCTCGATATTGCCTATGATGTATCTCTGTACTTTCAGATCATCCAGTTCTGAAATTGTGACCTGTAGTAGCCCTTTGTGTCCTCTTTCTAATGACGCCAATCGGATCCAAAGTGGATTCTCCAAGGAAGAGTTATGGAAAATCTCCCACAGTGACCTGATTATAGACTACTTCAGTAGAGCAGACTTGTACGACGTGCCACGAGTCACTCTTTTGACCTTTGGCTCTAAAAGCTACATACAAGAAACTACAGTCCGTCCTATTTTTGTAACTTCTTACGTAATTTCAATCAGATGATCAGAGAGAAAGTTATGATGATTTTCCCCAAGTCACCTGTTTGGAATGAAATTTAGGAGCCTGTAAGAAGACCAACTTCGTTAGATCATATCTCCGCAAATATGGTGCGAACAGCTCTGAAATTTGGACCCAATATTCAATGCGTTTTCTTCTCAAATGGGTTTTTCTTTTAGCATTTGAAACATCGTAGGAAAAAAAATTATAGCGAACATGCCACGATGACCTGTTTGGAGCAGCGAAACCCTAGAATCCAAAGCTCTGATACCAAATGTTATGAAACCGGTGAAGGTTCCTATTCCTGTAGGTGTAAAGTTATCTGCTAAATAGTGTCCCAAGACACAAGAAGAGGAAGAGAACATGTCCCGTGTTCCATATGCAAGTGCAGTTGGTACCCTGATGTATGCAATGTTTAGTACTAGACCAAACATTGCACATGCAGTGGGAGTATTGAGCAGGTTTATGTCAAAACCAGGGAAGGAGCACTGGATAACAGTGAAGCGGGTTTTCAGGTATTTGCATGGCACTAGTGATTATGGTTTGTGCTACCAAGGAAGACCGGGATTGGAGAAAGTTTTGGATATCTGTGGCTTTGTTGATGCAGAATGGGCTCGAGATTTGGATCAGAGAAGATTTGCAAGTGGGTATGTGTTTAACATATTTGGAGGTGCATTCAATTGGATGAGTAAGAAACAATCTATACTGGCACTATCAACTACAGAGGCAGAATACATGGCAGCCACTCATGCAAGCAAGGAAGCAGTTTGGTTGTAGAGATTGTGTTCAAGTATGGGGTTAGTATAGGAAGCTATAAGGATAAACTATGACAACCAAAGTGCAATTTTCTTGGCAAAGAACCCCGCATATCATTTAAAGACAAAGAACATTGATGTTCAATATCACTTTGTGAGGCATATGATAGAATACAAAAAGGTGTTGCTTGTAAAGGTGGACACTTTGAAGAATACTACAGATGCATTGACAAAATTTGTGAGCTCTGATAAGTTCTCTTGGTGTAGATAGACAATGGGCATTTTAGGGCTGGAAAAATGACTAAGCTCTCTTGTGGCCCCTTGTGGAAAGAAAACAACAAGTGGGAGAATGTTGGGTGGTGTTATATTCTTTCCACAACTAGTCCACGAAGTTAACCAGGGGTTAGACGGGGGGAGGTCATAGGGGGTTTGAGGTGTACCAGTAACAAATTTTGGTTTTGGACCCTATGTTAGGTTGGGCGGACCCACCTATGCTTTTGTGCATGATTTTCACACATGTTTTTTGGACGCGATGGTTTTCGGTCCATGGTATTGGATGCGATGGTTTTTGGTCCATGGTATTGGATGCTTTGGCATGTATAAATATGTATTATAACATTGAAAGGAACATAATGAAAAATCAAGCTGGTAGTCTTGGTTTTGGGATCCAGGGGAAAATCTTTGTGTATATGTGTTTTATGTGTTATGCTCTCGCATTGTTTAGTTTTTGTGTTTTAGAATTCATTATGTATGGGTTAAAATCTACAGTGAACAGAGTGGGATGTGCTCAGTGGTGAGAGGATTAGCATGAATTAGTCAATCCACAATTCCATGGGTCAATACCATGGAACAATATCCATGGTAAAGGTAGGAATTATGAAAGAGGACATAAGTTATAACTGTAGGGAAAAAAAATTGAAAATGTTGTCGAGAATTTGTATAGGTGTGTGTGGGTAAACACTCATGAATAATTTCTAGAAACCGGTGAGGCTAAGAGAGTTGTAGCAAAACAAGTGAAGGGGAAAACCAATTTGAACAAAGAAATCCTAAATAGATTGAAATACAAATTAGAATGTTACGACAATGCATATTGTACAAAGTCAGAGACCATAATGTATCAAAATATAGGAATGTGTTGCAATAGAATGCTAAACTAAGTGATGTTAAAAGATGAGATTCAAAGAGAGATTAGAAAAAAGATGAAATGTGTAGACCTGAAGCATACTGAGTGTACTTGAATAAGAATTTGATTGAATCAATAAAGATTCAAATTCAAAATATAAAACAGTAAGGGGATTGGTTTCTCCTTCAGGGT
>APFE031638988.1:61679-71679 GCA_000404065.3 Pinus taeda | reverse complement strand
GAGTCCCATCTAGTATGCTGACCTGGTTTCCATTATCTTATATATTTGCCTCAACTCTTGCTTGTGAGGAGATGAGAGTGGTATTCTTTGTCTTTCGAGAAGTGAGGTTTGCATGCCTAGTGATTGTAAGTGTCTCTTGTGTCAATGGTTCCGTCATCGTACAAGGAGAGGGTGGGAGTGAGTCCCAAGTTGGTTGGGAGAAGTCCCACTTTTGATAGGAACACACACCACAATAGGAGTGCACAGCTTCGGCGGAACAATCCACACAGATGTGACAATCACAACACACAAGGGAAGATAACACGTATAACACTCAACAATTAGTCCATGCGAGTACAACAATTGTTATAGCAAGTTTTATGTGAAAGGTCTGTCTGTTGCCTTGGAGAGTAGTTTACACGGGTGAGACAACATTAACAACATATACAACACATTTTCATTAACATATATGTACTACAACAAGTGAATTAGTTCAAGTGTTAAACACAAGTTAAAGAAACATGCATTACAAGTGTCAAAGATTAGTCTTAAAACAGTTACAATACATTTGTGAAAATGTGTTGGCCTATGAGAAGGCTTCTGAATTAAGCGAAAGTTCTAAGACACATCGTTACACAATAATCACTAACCCCGTGTGTAGGGCGTTGGAGTTACTACTTCCTCCTCAAAGAAAATATTACAGACTCTCAATTCTATGTGGGAGGAGCTGAGGTGAAAAGTTCTTTGCATGTACAAATGAGGGGGTATTTATAGCCAAGGGTGAAACTGACCCTTGTGGGGTATTTATAGCCAAGGGTGAAACTGACCCTTGTGGATGTTCTACTACCCTCATGAGGGTTTGAATTCCATGACTTTTCGACTTTACATGACTCTTCATTCAAAAAGTGGGTCTCTTGGACTTCCACATTACATTACATTGATTGACAATATGGCTCAGAATAAAGATGTGGATGACATGACTTATGACAAGACTTGACATGATAGTGCTAGTACATTCATGTTGCTACTGGTGTGCATGTCGAGCTGTAGTGCTATTGGGTGATGGATGTCCTCATTGTGTGTCACAAATTCACCTCCACATGGCAAAGTGTGCAGAGTCTTCGATGGTCGTTGGTTCACTTGATGTTGCATTCACACATTGCTCCTTACTTGCATGTTAGTAAACTTGACAAGTTCATTCGTTTGCGAAAGGTGCATGTTCATCTATCGTGAACAAATCTTGCATGTTTTCTCATCCGTACATCCAGGGACACATATTTACATGATCATCTATTCACGAGCACATCTCTTTGCATGCATTGTCTATTTGCCTTTTGGTGAACCTGTTCTTTTGCGTGTGCTCCCTTCGTCCATCCCATCCGTCATTGCACAATGTTTGTTTGTGTACCAATATCTGCAGTCACTCATGATGAGATGACATCAAATCCAAAATCCTTCTAGTCTACCATGATGCATGATCATTTTGGATGTAGGTGACTGGGAGAGGTGACAAGGTTGCGAGGAAGGATGGAGGCTCTAGGCACTATTGATGAAAACTGCATAGTAATCACTGGGTGATGAAAATGGGCAATCTGGATTGACAGTGACTGTCTGC
The DNA here is from genome assembly GCA_000404065.3 of Pinus taeda. Taxonomy (NCBI): domain Eukaryota; kingdom Viridiplantae; phylum Streptophyta; class Pinopsida; order Pinales; family Pinaceae; genus Pinus; species Pinus taeda. The sequence continues at coordinate 70,085 of APFE031638988.1, read as the reverse complement.
GATGTATGGCTCAGCTGGAGGACAAAATTGCGCAGTTTTTGGGAGGAACAGTCAGTGTTGTGGGAAGGCTGGGTAGGAAAAATCTACGCAATTTCTGGAATGAGTGGGTAGCGGGAGCTTGTCAGCCAAAACTGTGCAATTCCTAGATGAAATCGGTAGTTGGATCCCATGACATTGGCAACAAAAACTGTACAATTCCTTAGGGGAATTGGTAGTCAGTTGCTAGGTCACTCGCAACAAAAATTGTACAATTCCTAAGGGGAACTAGCAGTCAGCTGCTGGAGCTTAGTAGCCAAAACTATACAATTCTTGAAGGGAACTGGCAGTCAGCTGCTGTTGAGAAAAACTCCGTTGATTCTGGGAGGCTGGCCTGCTGATCACCTTTGCACATTTTCTGAGCTGAGCAGACTGTTGGACAACAAAGGAGTTGCTCATAAAAACTACACAATTTTCTTGGTGAGCAGCCGGTTGATTGTTAGGAGGGCTGGCTGGAAACACTGCCCAATTTTCTAAGGGAGACAGGGATGGGCACTAGGTGTCTATTCGACCTATCTACATAATTTTCACATTCAGTGTAACGGGCAAGGTATGCAGCCTCTACGCCATTTTTAGGGGAGTGAGTTCTAGGGTGGCTGCTGAGTCAAACTCTCTGGTTGACCGACATGAAGGTTGATCGATTTTATTACGTGCAATGCATCTTGAAAATGATTGCTTGGTGCTTATGTACTGTTTTGGGTGACATTCAATTGAGTCGATGACGCGGTGATGGTTCTACTATCAGAGGGGAATCCGGTTATCGGAACTTCAGCAAAATGACTAAGTGTGTGAACGAGTGAAAAGATGCCTCTGTGATCTTAAAAACACACACTTACATGACTTGAGACTCAACGACTCAAACCATCTAGGCATACATGCTCAACATGACTGACTAACGGTGTGAGCGACAAGCGCAAGAGTTGTGATTCATCATTGGTCAATTGCGACGATGCTTGTGCGATAGTGTATGTGACTTTGTGTGTGAACACGACATATGTTTTCATAGCGAACACAACCTATACACATGAAGCGAAGACCTTGAGAATTACCAAAACATGGTCGCAAGCATGACATTAACCTCAACATTCAAAAGCTTGGGTGAAATGATCAAGCAAGGTGGGTGCAAAGACTCACACAAGCTCATGGAGTGAACCCGAGTGTGTGTAATCATCAAGTGAAACTCTCAAGGGAGGCTTTGAATTTGGGTGTAGGCCAAAATTTTGGAGGGTGGTTGTAGCCACTACAACATTTGGTGACACACTGGTAGAACTCCAGCTTCTCTATTTTGGTACATTGCTAGCACATGGCCTTGGTCTTTTGGGAAGTATTGAATCTTTGTGTTGGTTACTCTAGCTTCCCCACTTACCTCATGCACATACATGGTCCACCTTTTTCCAACTCAGTCAAACACAATCAAAAGTTCAGCTTGATCACAATGTTTCAAATATGGGAAGGGTATTTTAGCTCATGAGTTGAAGATTTTCATAATATAAGTTTTCATCTCTGGTGTTGCTCCACTACCAATAGGCCTGGACAGTACCCCGGTTGAGTCACATAGGAACACACACATTACTCCACTGTCAGCGAGCCTGGTCAGTACCCCGGTGGATTTGCATGCTTCACCTCTCTGTGCAAGAAACCTTTCTCTTCTTTCGCCTTTGTATTTTTTTCAAGAGGACTGTGCATAGGCACTTATTTATTTTTGGGGCAGAAGAGGGATCCTAAATTTTGAGAGCAGAAGAGGTTGTTCCTTCAAAGAAGCATGTAAGACCTCTTACATAGGTTTTCTCATTTAGATTTTCCCCTTCTCTGTTTCTACTAGTTGGATGAGCTTGAACACGTAGAGGATAAGGTTGAGTGCAGGCATGGGGCTTCCCAGTTTGGACATAGGTTTATGGTTGTACCAAAAATTCCCTTGTAGATGGCTCGTAATTTCTGTGAAGACTTCATCGGCCGAAGTTTACAACCAAGCACACAAAAGATAGACAAAATACTAGCCAAGTGATGCAGTGTCACAAGTCTCTTCAAATCTTAGACACATACTCTATTCAAAAGCCAAAACATAGTAGTTGGCAACACTTATTTCCGGAAACAAAAATAGTAAGGTATTAAGCAAACAAAACAAACATAAACAAAAATAGTAAGCATAATAAACCAAATAGGAACAAAGATAGTAAGCAAGGCAAATAAAACAAAAACAACAAGGAACAAGCAGACTATGTACGTGGCACAGGGCGAGGCCCGACCTACTGGAACTAATGCTTGAGATCTTGGTCGTTGAAAGGAAGGTTTTCAACCCTCTTGTCAAGTCATTTCAGATCGTACGTGTGTGGTCCAAGCTTCTCCTGGACTGTGTACAGACCAATCCACAGGGACTGGAACTTTGTATGTTTGTCTTTGTCTTCACAGGACCTATCCTATTTCAGAACCAAGTCATCAACATCGAAGTTATCTTTCCCTGAAAAGTTGTTATCAAAACATCTTCTGATATGGTTCTGGTGGAGTGTGAATTTTTCTTTTGATTTCATCCTTTCTGCCTGAAGCTTATGGAGAGAATCCTTCCTACACTGAACTAGATGGCAAGGCTTGCCTTGGGATTCTTGGGAAAGACAGAGTGTAGGCAAGTAGATATTGGGAGGAAGGATGGATTCTTTACCATAGACTAGGAAGTACGGGGAGGTATTCAGAGAGGGCTTGGGTGTTACATGGTCAACCCATAATGCATTCGTTAGGGTGGTATGCTAGTTGCGTTGCTGAGAGAAAACGTTCTTTTTTATTATGCGGATGAGGTTTTTATTCGTGGATTTTGCTAGACCGTTTCCTTGCGGGTAATAGTTAGATGAGTCTTTCAGCACAATACCATTCTGTAATGAAAAATAATAAATTTTCAAAGATGAAAAGTACGTTTCATTATAAAAAACAAGTGATACTAGAACATCAAAGCGTGAGATGGTGTTTTTCTAGAGGAAGTTGATGACCTCCTGGTTGCTCACTTGTTTGAGCGGAACTACTTATGTCCACCACATGAAGTAATCAATTGTTGTTAGAATGTAGCGGTGTTACTTTGATGAATGTGGGAAGATTTACCCAATGATATCTAGGTCCCACTGTTGGAATAGTTCGGTCACTACAACAGGGTGCAGTGGGGCTGCTAATATTCGTGTCGTGCCACTGCATCGCTGAAAGATCAGGCACTTGCAGGCATAATCATGTGCATCCTTGAATAATGTGGGAAAGTAGAAACTGACTCGAATAATTTTGTGCGTAGTGGTGTTTCCCGCAAAGTGACCCTCAGTGGGTCTGTCATGCAGATCTTGTAGTACCTTCTCTCATTCCTGTGCCTCCAGACACTTGAGAAAAACTTTGTTACTGTTCTTCTTGTAAAGCACTCCTTGCATCGACTAATATGCTAAGGATTTGAGGCACAATTCCCTCTTCCGTCTGATAGAAAAGTGAGAGAGTACAATGTCGTGCTCGACATAATTGTGCACATCTTCGTACCAAGAGGTTCCCTCTTTAGTGGGTGTTGCTCGCCTTATATCATACATCTCGATTTCCCGCTCCCATCTGACAAGCTCTTCTTCACTCTTCGGTGTGTGTATTTCTTCAACTGCAAGTCTGCATAGCCCATGTCCTTTGATCATGTGAACTGGCTTGATTTCAATATCATACTCTTGCAAGCTTGTCATCCAATTCACACGTCGTGCACCTAGTTCTTGTTGTACAAGCAATGTGCGGACTGCTGGGTGAGGGATGAAGACTGTGCAGTGGTTCTTCAGCAAGTAGGTCTTGAAATGTTTCACGCCTTGTAAACTAGATATTCTTTCTTGTCAACGGCGGGGTAGTTGAGTTATTGTCCCTGCATGCTTGCACTCATGAAGGACATTGGGCGTTCATCATTCATTTCATCCTTATGAGTGAGTACTGAAACAAGCAAATTATAGGAGTCGAAGGTGTATAGTAGAAAATCCTTCTTGATGTTTGGGCTGTAGAGTGCAGACACTTCTGCAATTTCCTGCTTGATCTGGGTGAATGCATACTTTTCCTTCATGCCCTAGTTGTAGATTGCATCTTTCTTGATCATGTCCTGCATGGGCTTGACTATCTACGCATAATCCGAGATGAACTTCTGGAGCAAGTTTACCTTACTTAAGAAGGACTACATATCTTTCTTGTTAACTAGGTAAGGAATATATGTAATAGTATGAACCCAATTCTGGTCCACCTTGATCTCGCTTTTGGCAGCAATGTGTCCGAGAAGATTCTCCTCAGACACTATGACTAGGCTCTTTTTGGTATTTAGGGAAATCCCGTATCTCTGGAATTGCTCAAATATTTTCATTAGATGGCGTATGTGGTCCTCTCGTCTTTTTGAGAACAAAGTCACATCGTTGAGGTATACTCATACCCTAAACTACCCAGAAAATGATCATTTTATAATATACTCATCAATGTATACAACTCAGGTCCCTCCTTTAACTTTGCTTGGAAAATATCTGTAGCTTTCCCTGAATAAATAGCTCATGAAACCCTAAAATAAGAATCATCGCTCTTATGAAGCTCAAAACCATGATGATCTCTTGTTACACCTTGTTAAGCCAACGATGGCATCGCTTTGTTCTCTCTCAAACTCGTGATGGTATAAAAAAGGAAGTTTTCCCAAAGAGGATGAGAAGCTTCATGAGCTAGAAGCTTCCAGAGCTACGAGTTGGAATGGTTTCACATAGATGAGGTTGAATCCTCCTAATTTTACCTCTTGATCTCATCCCTATGAGCTACCTCCTTAAGATGTGGGCCTAATCCTATCTTTGTAGGAAGTCTAACTCCCTCTCCCAACTTATAAATTTCCCCTCTACCATTCCCAAATGGTTGATCTATGTCCATTTGCGCCCCTATGCCGAGCTTGTGCTTAGAGGTTATTCATTAGACTTGGAGAAGGAGTGTTGGAGAGTTTCTTGGCTTATACTTGGATTACCACTCAAGGGGAGCCTTTCAAAATCAAGGCTATGGTTGTAATATTCCCCTTTATTCTTTAAATAATACAACTGTTGGTTCATCTTCCCAATATATATGTTCATGTATGTATTTGTTTGGCATTCCTTGATCAGCTAAATAGATTATTATTGGATTTTCTATTGGTTTTGGCATGCTTTGTTGTCTCTTGGTTGTTTGTGTAGGTACATAAGTGCTTAAATAAGTAGGCACAAGACCTTGACACAAACAGTTCGAGGATCTCAACAAAGGAAATTGGATTATCACCAGAGAAAGGTAGGCCTTCTCTCCTATTCTCCTTTTCAATTATAATATAGGAAGATGTCTAGTTGATTGTCCTCTCAAGTTGGTAGACCCACTCATTGGGCTAGATGGATCATATATGTCCGCAGAGAGGATTAACATTGTCAACCAAACCCTAACTCCACTGGGGAGCCTATGACCTTTTCCTTCCTTTCCTTCACCTTGTCTTTTGACGAGTTTGGCCAACCATTGGTTTTTAGACTTCATTGCTTGATTGCAGTCAGTGTCATTACCTGGTAGATGTCTAAATATTGTTAACTTGAGTTGTCTTTGAAAATTTTAGGTTTCTTTGTTCTTTTCCTCGGCCATCACAGATATGAACTTGACAGTCACGATGATATCGCAGGTTTTTTAGTTACAGTAGCGATGATCACTACTTTACTGTTGACAGGTGCGATGATTGCAAAAAACTTAGAAATTTAGGGTTTTCTCTTTAATTTTCAGTTTTAGTTGTCTTCTCCTTGTGATTTACCAGTGTGTTTGTTCATTGACTCTCTCATTGTCTGCTTGCAATTTCCTTTTGACTTGGTTTTAGTGTTCTTGAAGTTTGATTATCCATTTAGGGTTCTAGGTCTTCTAGGTCAACCTTAGTACACTCGTTGGTCTTCCGATTAGAGATCAAAGATTGAATGTCTGCGTTCAAAAGTCTTTGTGTGTTCATACATGCTTGCAGATTACTTTTGGTTCTTGTGACTTAAGTTTTTTTCATTAGAGGATATAGTGAAAGTTTCTTAAGCTTAATTTGATAAAGAATAGAATACAATTTAGTCATCTCATTGGGATCAAAAGGAAGCGTTTGCTTTGAAGTTGTTTATGTTTCAAACTAAAAGTGAAAGTGCAATTCTTTTCCTAGTTTTTGGAACATTTTGAGTTGCATTCGAATCATTATGCGAAAATGATTTTCATACTTCTAGGTTTGCTTGAATTCTCTTTCCCTTTGCACTATATTACATTTGTTGCATTTTGAAAAAGAGAGAAAAAATCATCATTATAGCTTTTAGAGATTTTGCTTTAAGATTTGTTTTTGCATTGCATGTGCTTATCATATGAAAGATTAGATTTCATATTTTTGCATTTAGCATGTGAAGACGATCATAGATGCATATTGAATTTCGTTTGATGCATGATTGGAGTGATTTTATTCCCTACACAGCTAGCCTTCATCGAATTAAAATATTTCAATTCATCATCTAGTTTTCATTTTTGGAAGAAAAAACATCGTTAAGGCCTAGAAATTTAGACATAATTACAAGATCAACTTTAAAATCTATCAATTAATGTAAGGAGCATATGAAACATTAATGATCATATCTAGTGGTCTAGGTTAGAGATGTTTTCCAGCGTCTTTAAAACTTAGCATATGTCGATAGCTTCGGGATTAGACAGTGCTAGCACATACTTGTGCTCCCCATACCGTCGCGTATATAAAGGGAGACCCCTCTAGGTTGAAATCCTTTATCCATAGGAAGCTAAGTCTATCACCCTGTAAACGTGATACACCGAACACATTATTGGGGGAGATTTCCTGCATGTACGTCAAGTCCTTGGTCAATTTATTGGCTGAGGTGTATATTACAGTTCACGATTACTTGGTACTCCTTTTACCTAGATTCATCTGAGCAATCATTTTGATATTTTCTGACTCTTTAAATTTGAAAAGATCATTGAGAAACTTGTCCTTTCACACTCGCAAGACTATTGAAAGAGACTAGAGTCACCTTTTCTCCCTTTTCTCGACTCTTAAAAGATGGAAAGGAAATGTTTTTGTTTCTAAAATATAATTGCCCATGGTAAACATGTCATCCTAAGCGGTTGCTTCTTAGACCAAATTGAGTAATTCCCTGTTAATTTCAAGACTGTTAAAGCCTTAATCAAATAGTTTCTTTTCCTTTTTTGCTGTTGAGGGGAAGCCATCATGGCTGAACCATTGAGTCCATCACATAGTTCCCCTTCATTGTCTGATACTAAAGGGTACTCTCACAGAGTTTGTCCGGAACTTCCTCAATCACTTGAGGATCAAGGTGTTGAACTTGGAATTGTTCTAAGTATCCAACCTTTGTCTTCTCACCTACCTCCATTAGATTCTTAGTCACCACAAGAATCTAATCTAGATCCCTCTGATAATCCCATCCGACACGTGAGAGTTCACAGGCTCCATATAGGTCAGGTAACATCCAATACTGATAGCCATATATGGCTCAGGTCCCATTCCCACCAGCTTATGTCCCATATGATTCACAAGCTATGGTAAATCTACCTTACATTGCTCAAGATGGGCCTTATGTTCACCCTGGCCAATCCACTGTGCCTGGTGGATATGGCCAGATCCAATTCAGGAACTATTACACACTAAAATGTCACTGTCACCCTGTCAGTCTCCCTACTGTGTCATAAAATCACATTCACCTTGCTTATGCTCTCTGAAATGGATAAAAACCCTCTTTGCCTAAATTTATTGAATCATCGCGTCTGTTTCTAAAATAACTGCGCTGACTGGCGGAGGATAATGTAACTGTTGCGCTGCCAGCGCGGAAGCACACGTGTTTTCCGTGCTGGTCGAATTTCACAAACAGCGCACCCTCCATTTGTATCACTGCGCGCTGACCAGCCCTCTTCTGTAATTGAGTTGCGATGCCAGCGCGCTAGCCCAGTTTTGCACCCGCGCTGATCCTGTTTAGGCGAGTTTGTTCTAATGGCCAGCCTTCCAGATGACTCCAGACTTGGCTTTTAGCATTGTAAAGGTCGCCATCCTTTCTCTGGCATGTCTGTTCGACTGATCATCCACTTTTCTTGGGGGAAAGCTCATCCTTTAACTATTCATGGAGACTCCTTCTCCTTTATAAGCCTCCTCCATTGCCCATGAGCAGCTAGTTTTTGGAACATATAGACTTTGATTGAGGAATTCTTAATGCATTAGTGCTGCTCTTTGTAGGCATTTGGTGTGTTGTGTGAGGATTGTTTTGAGCTTGAGGAAGGTCAGGAGCTTGTTGCCTTGTATGAGAGAGAGAGACCTCTTTGACTTGGGAGATTTGCTTCAAAGGTGAATGCTTGGAAGACATGCTGGCTGGACCCTCT